>VYZT01061392.1:0-29525 GCA_013400735.1 Pomatostomus ruficeps
CTTCTACCTGCTTTATTAACAACTGTTTTGCTTCCACTGCAAAGGCAATACCTAGGTAAATANTCTGCTCTCCACTGTGAAGGCAATACCTAGGTAAATAGATAGATAAAGAAATACCGCTCCTCTGCGGCCGTGTATCTGACCGAGGCGCTGGATAATTGTCCCGCAGACCCCCGGGCAGTTCTGCGGTCCCCAAAAAGCGTTATTTTCTGTCTCTGCAGAATGTGACTCCCAGTGTGATTCATATATTGCTCCACTGAAATAGACCACACATAAAATGTCTGTACTGCATATATCTTATTTTTTTTTAAATTGTCCTTTATATCTGATGACAGGAATACAAGTTTCAAATTATTCTTTGGCTTTAGTACTTTCTCTCCAGGTCACTGTCTTTTGAGATAATACTTTAAAAACACCATATCATGTTGTATTTCTGTATGACTGCTACAAGCTCATTGTGTTTCTTGACCAAATCCCCCTTTCTTACATTCAACATGCATTAAACATAATAAAAAATCAGGTGTCAGATTCAAGGAGTTGTTACAGCAGCACTTATACTTGAACTTGTTATGTGTGATACATACCAAGTGCAGGGAGAACAGACTTGCTGCATAGTAATTTTTAGATGATTCTTTAAAAAAATCTTGTTCATGTGGCCCAAATACACTCATGATAAAATAGATGTCTAAGAACACATTAGCAGAGTGTTGGGATATTACATTTAAAATGTCATTGTCTTCAATCACTTTAAATAATGTTTAGGCATTCTAAATAACAGGCCTGACTAATGATGGCATCAAAAGAGGTTTCAGCATTTTCTGCTCAGAATGCTGACTTCTTACAAGACTGCCAGCTAAAGTGTATTTCAAACAAGTGATGGGACCAATTCACACCTTAGAGGAAAGCTTTATTGTGGGTGTGCCAGACTTTCTGTGATTGTTAACTTGCTTTTGCTTGGTAACAGGATAGAATTCATAAGAACCAGGGTGGACACAGAGTTTTAGGGATAACTCATCTGTTAAGTGTGTATTTGGCCTTTTTGCATTTAAAGGAAAGTAACTGCAAATTCCTTTTCAACAAGAGTAAAGCCCCAGTTGATCACAAATTTTTATTACAAAGGTGTCCACAGTTTTAAAATCTGCCATCCCTGATCCTTCAACAACTTTTACCAAGGCGGACTGAAAACTAATGAAGCCACCCAAGGTCTATCAGGATTATTAAATTAGATATTTTCTGTTGCTACCTTTTGTCAGCATTGCAGTGAGTAGAGAAATTCATTATGGGGGGACAACTGCAGTTTTTCTCTTAGCAAAAAATTTTGTGTAAAATAGTCTATGGTGTCCAAAATCCAAGCCTTCAGTCACATCTCCTGAAATTCAGCCA
This sequence comes from Pomatostomus ruficeps, assembly GCA_013400735.1. NCBI lineage: Eukaryota > Metazoa > Chordata > Aves > Passeriformes > Timaliidae > Pomatostomus > Pomatostomus ruficeps. The sequence continues at coordinate 1,384 of VYZT01061392.1, forward strand.
GATTACATTACTTCATGGCCCTTGCCTTCATTTCAACACACAAGGCTTCTTATACATTTTCTTAGTGTATTTAGTCCCATAGCAACTTTTAATCCAAACTTTTTTATTGTGTATTTTCAATTTTAATTTGCTGCTATTTAAGATCATTTCTATTTCCATCACCCGACCTTACTTCTTTTTGCTCTGTTTTAAAGAGGAATATATGAATTTGTAAGAGCTTTTTTATTCTGCTGATCGGTGATTCCGGTTTTTTCTGGTCCTGCTAAAGACTGTTACTATAGGTGGCATAAATAATCTCTGTCTTTCAAAGATGGGATCTTGAAACGATCTCCACACTTCTCCAGATTTAGGCAAGGCGTTTCAGGATCACCTCATGATATTGAGTCATTGACAATAAAATGTATACTGAAATCCAGTGGGTGTTGAGATTATAAAATTTGTTGTCACAAGATGTTACAGCTATCCAAAGCACAGGGAGACTCAAAAGGCAAGTATATTGATTTATACAAGAGGCCTGTAGAAAAGGTCAATACTTACCAGTTTTAACCTTCAAGCATTTCTAATTGCACTCCTGCTTTCTTTCCATTGAACATTATTTCAATTCTTTGAAATAGCCGAAGTGAAATAAGGTGTCTATATAAACTATATAAATGAAGAGGACCTTGAAAAATATCACCTGTACTTCATATCCTTAGGCTGTCGACCACGTCAAGTTTCCTGAATTAGTCATGTAACAAATGTGATTGTGTGTACCATACCATACAATTTTATTATTCTTTGGCTCTTGTTGGCAATATTTGTTTCAGCAGTTGCAACAGAGGTCAGGACAGTGACAGACAGGACAGTGGAAATCTGCACATAAAGGGACTAAGACTTTACAAGGATCCTTCAAGCATGAAATAGCATTTGAGAGAGAAAAATAAATATTTACTGCAGGGGATATGTTCCTTCATACTGAAGTAGGAACTGTCATGTAATGAAATAAAATCTATAAATATGCCTTTCTCTGCATATTTTCAGTGTGGAAAATAAGTTCCAGGACAGTCCCTCCTGTGATTTCTCCTTATGTGTTGCCAGTGGGCAGAGTGGCATACTTGGCATACTTGACTGCTGGGTTGCATATGCACCATAAAATTGTCATGTTGTCTGCTAAAGAGTCACAGACATTCAAGACATATCCTATGCTCTTTTTATTATAATATAATTGTACTTGAACTTAGGGAGTTTGTACATCAATGGAAGATAAGAAGAGCTGAGCTAAGTATAAAGCATTTGTATTAACTCACAGAAAAGTATTTAGAAGTATAATAAGTACAGAATAGTTATATAGAAGTCATATTTCTCTATGTGGTTAAAGTTCTATAACCTAAATCAATATGATGAGGACAAGCCTTGAGGTAGCACCAAAGGACCAAAATTTGGAACATGACTGTTGGCCAATATTTGAGACAATCTTGGTGGGAATAGTTCCTGTGTTAGTTAATATATCCAAGTTAGGGAGCACTGAACCTTTAACACAACCATCATGAATTATACAAAGGTGTAAAAATTAAAAAAGAGCATGCTTTTCCACATTGTTTCAATACTAATACCTATGTAAAATTCCTTAATGACTCAGAAAAATTAAGGAGCCTTTAGCTTGGTTGGTTACAGAAAATCACCAGAGATATCAATATCGCATGACAAAACTACGTAGTTTATTTAGTACTAAGCACAGAATAAGTTTCATAGCAATCCAATCAGATCTACATATGAGTAAGCATCCTAAGCAGCCCTTTCTCAGAAATTTGCTGCAGTCTTTGAGCTACAACATTCACCTGTCCATACACAGGATAGTTGCACTGGGGGAAAAGAAAAAAAAAAAAACGAAAAAGCTGCAAAGGTATGAAGATTGAACTCACAGAAGCTATTCCTGCAGAAGAAGGCTAGTGCATACTGGTATGTTAATATGAGAAAGTTTTTCTTGCTGAAATAACTCTGAGGCTAATGGAAAAAAAAATCAGTCTCTGAGAGAATAAGTGTATCATCTTTCCCAAGTACTTACTTCAAGGCAAATCTTAAAAAAAAGTAAAAGGATCAGTTCTTCCAAAAGAGGCAGTAGCCCACACCTAACAGAACTAGAGTAAAATCTCAGTTGCGAGAAAGCCAAAGTTGAAGATCCTACTGGCTTCCCTGGAACCACCATTTAATCCATGGAGTGTTTCAGAATATCTTTTTTTGCTGTGCTTAGGGCTAATGCTCAGAGGGTCCTGACACCATCTGAGGATGTGCACATAAAATTTGCATCATCTTAAGCAAGAACAGTGTGGATATCTGAGATGTCAGTGCAGGTCTCTATGTGTGGGATTAAAAAGAAAAGCCTAGGTTACAACCCTGAGCCTGAGAGATTTTCTTTGATTTGCTTTCACATTCATGAGATGATCAAATCTATCACAGCCAACATGGGAAATTTCATGAGCTTCTTTGCAGGCAAAACGTATTTTGCTTTATTTAATGTCATTCCCAGCTGCAACATAAAATTGGTGATATGCAGCCTGTAAAGAGAACTTGGTAAAGGCAACCATGGGCTCCTTTCTGTGGAGACTGCTCTCTTACGTCTTGCCCATAAAAAAGAATTCTCAGTTCATTATTGGAGAAGGCAAAATTATATAATTGTTATATGATGCAGTGAGTGTTTATTTTGTTACTTTATTTTTTAAATAAAGTTAAAAATTTACAACCAGTGCATACTTATGTCTCTTAAACTTGTGAAAATAATCAGGAGGCGATTTAAAAAGAGTACCTTGATGATGCACATTGTTATATGTACAATACTTGTCATTTTAATTTGCAAATGATTAATTATTCAAACATTTTCTCACTGCGGTCATACAGTTGTTTTATGTGTCAGTGAGACAGGGGTTTTATTTTTGGACTGGACCTCGAAAAGAAGGATAAGCCTAAGACATTCAATATATTCAACTTCTGTTATTCATCCTTAGCCCTGAAAAGAGGAGAAAAAAACCTCAACAAACAAATATAAGGAAAATGTACTAATCATGTCCTTATGAAACAAATATGCAAAAGAATCTTGAAACTATAATGTTGATGTTTGTTTTTCAGGTAAGTTATGAGTTTAAGGGATTTGTCCTTTGTATATGACAGACAATATAAAGTTTATAATACAATTAAAAGATGATCACAGCTATGTGCCACCTATATTCTCCCTTTTAGACAAAGAAGAAAGTGAAAAATTAGTTGTTCTGTAAAAGGTCTGTTATCAGGTTATTAAGAAGTCACAACCTGGTAGTGGATTGATAAAGGTAACTGTTGAACTATTTTGACTCCAACAACATGAAAAATGAGTTGCAGTTCATGTATTTGCATACATGATAAGTTGGGATAATGAGTCTTTGCACATGGAAGAGTTATGATACGGAAAGAGATACATGTTTGAAAAATTGCAGGGACATGTTTATATCTGGAAGAGCTAAAAGATGAACGATGACAGCCCATTTCAGGTCCCTATCTTGTTTTTTTTAACAAAGACCAGCCTTTTGGAGATGTTGGGTAGAATATATAGATATGATATATTTTTATGTGTATATGTGTGTCTCTCCCTCTTTCTCTCTGTATTAACATCGGAACCTCTGTTAACCAGTATTTGAGTGCTCCTTGCTGAGCTGGCATTGAAGCTTGTTTGAATGTTGTAACATTTTATTTATTTTTAAACAGAGGAAATATCTTTTCTCCCCCAACAACTAGAGTGCCTCCCATTCTGAGCACCTTGCCAGCCCCTTCTAACCTTTTCCTGGCACTTGGGAATTCTATCAGTCCTCTAAACTTTCCTCTTGCGGCACATTCACTTCATCCTACCCATGTTATATGTCTTGCCTGCACAGAGAAAATCTTGATGCAACTGCAACCGATAAATTGTACACTATAACAAAAGGACCTTTGGGTACTGTTGTTTATACAGGTTCATGAAATGAAGCAAACTAAACCAACAGGAGCATGTTTAGAATTGTGTAACTATCCTGTGTCACAGAAAAACAATTTGAAGAACATCCAGAACAGTTCTTATTTTTTTTTTTTTTTTTTTTAACCTTACTACATTTGTACATAATACAATGAAATGTTACACGTGTTTTCGGGAAACATATAGAAATTTCTATGTTAATTATCCAGGAATTTGATGGTATATCATCTTATGGTACATCAGGTGCAAGGACAGTAAATTGAGTACTTGTGGGCTATTAACGAGGCAAAGTTTGAATTAGGTATAGCTAAGGAACTGTTTTTTCCAGTCTTTTACTGTACCTATGGCTTAAGATACAGTCAATAATTTGCAATTTAAGCATCATTGCTTTCAAAGTATCTACTTTTAGAAAAGAGAAAATAAGAAAATAACATATGAGTATCAGGGAAATATGAGTGGAAATCAGTACACAAAACAAAGCAAAACAAAAATACTTTCCGTTTGCCTTAGTTTAATTTTATTTTGCCTTGATTTAATTTTTAAAAGAGAATTTTAAAGCAAAAAGTTTTTCTTTTATTCACTGTTTTCTGCTTCAAGGCATGTAACATGTGGACTCAGTTGTACAGTTCTCCATAAATGAAGAACATAAAATTCTGGTAAAATGATGTTTTGCATCAGGGTTGGAGAAAAAGAGTTTTCAGAAAAGCCTCTTGAAGTATAACACATGGAATAAGATGGGCACTATGCAACATGCACAAAATTTATGTTATGTGTTTCAGTACAAGTTGAAGAAGGATTACACAACCCATGACGCAGCTAATGTGTAGCTCATATAGCTACCAAAGTACAATTACTGAATGCAGAAAATTTAATATACAAATGCACACTGGAAATACAGCCTTAAGCACAAAACCCCCCATCAGGCCATAAGCCCTATTAACATTCACGTCCTACATAGTTCATATAGGGCTATATCCTAAAGTCTTTATCTGGCAAAATTCTCATTCCCTAGAAGTCAACAAGAGTTTTGCCAGTTTGTTCAGTAGGGAATAGTTTCCTAGGCAGGTTAGAAATGTATTTGCCTACTGTGCAAGAGATAGTCTATAAAGACACTTTATTAGTTGTAACTGGGTTTTTTTCCATGTATTCTTCTTTATGGAATATATTCTCTGATAAATACTATGTCTTCTTTTACTGCCATGTGCCAGGCATGAAGCATAAAAAAAAAGCAACCCAAACCTGAAAGCAGGATATACAAAGGTAAAGTAACATCTGTTCTGTAACCTAGATGTATGCAACCAAAATAAAACCGGAGGTGAAGAATTTCTTCAATTCTAGAAGACTCAGCTCAGTTTAGACTATTTCAGTCTAAACAAGGAATGCCAGAGAGGTAAGACTTTAAACAGTGATTTTTTTGCCTTGCCTTTGACACATGAGGTACAAGACTATATTGGGAAATTAAACTTAAAGGTTTTGAGGGTTGCACTGAATGATACTTTGTTTATAGGGAGCTGGACAGAACACAATTTTTTTCAAGCTCTATATTTGATGGAAAACCTTTAAAAAATAGAATTGCATTTTTCTGACTTGTGTATGCTTTTTGAATATATTTGCATTTCCTGCTGATTAGTGCAATATCTTTAGTGCACTGGTAGGTGTTGGAGAGTTTCTTTAAGCATCTCCTTATTTAAAATATGTATCTGTTAAATTAAACCTTTAAACACATGTCAAACAGGCCTGTAGCATCCCAGGTTCTACACATCTTTTGAGTTTGTACTCTTCTAATTATTTTTTCCGTATTTACTGAGGGCCTGTAAGCAAGACCAAATGAATGTACAACCTGCTCTACATCCTAGTCTCGTCTTCCAGCATATTCAATGACATTACAGAAAAAGGTAACTTGATGAATGTATAAATCCAAAAGGTGGAAAAGTTATTTGACCTAGATAACATATGCAGTAGAACAGATACTTAAAAGGAGATTATGAGTTTCCTAATTTAAGTACAAACTCACACTTTGGAGATGCTCTATCATTCTGTCTTGTACAAACGGGATTCTGTGACTGCCCTCCTGCAGTATTTCTCATTTGTACTACTGAAAAACCAGGTTGATTTCCTGGTTGGTTGAAAAGCCAAGGAACTGTATCTCTGCTTAGGCTCAATGATTTATGGATGACATGCTGGCTCTTTTTCTGTCCACCAACCTAACGTCACAGCAGCTGACAAGCTGCAGTGTCACTAAGACAGTTGTTATTACTCTTTTTTAAGCCCAGCAGTTGCACTTGCCCTCGATTCTTTAAAACAGTCAATTGTGACAGTAACTATGATGTATACTTTCCCTTTGTACAGGAGACAGAATTCTACAGCACTGTTCATCTATCTGATTCCCTTGTAGGCTTTTCACCTACTGCTGTAATTTATTTTCCAGAAGAATACCTCTTGAGAGTAAACAAGGATATAGGAATATTGTATTGTATATGTGCACTTGTGTGTGTTCCCAGTTTTCTCTTTATACAACTTTTCTCTGTGCCTGAGGCTTTTTCCTCTATTTATTGCATATATCTGCTCTCTTCTATCACACTCCATTCTACAGGTTAGCCTAATCCAGACACTTTTTAATGACACTCCATTATGACACTTTATGACACTGGGTAGATTGCCAAATTAAAAGGTAAAGTTTCAAAAATCCTTATTTATCAAGGATATTGTATTATCTGATTACCAATCTTTCTGACTCTTCTGTTTGAACTTTAAGTACGTATGAGTTAAAACATTTTTCTTCTAGACCTTTCCAGCTTTGTCACCGCATTATTTTTATTGTGACAGTTAGTGAAGAGTGAAAATTTTCAGGGTCATAATTTTGACTCTTTTTGGGGTTTTGTGAACTGGAAATTTTTGTGTGTAAGATTATCAGAAACTAGTAATGGAGAATAAAGGTTGATCTAAGTAAGATCAGAATTATTCAATTTGCATTTGAATGTTTATATGTTTCTCTGCCACCAGACACAGCAAAATGTTTACAGTATATTTACCATATTAAGGTGTTGAACAGAAACAAAAGGGATTATCACAGTTGGAAAGTATCCAGGGAACAAGAATAGGTTCTGTTCCTTCTACCTTGCCTTATCCTGGAGAGCAGGAAGACATTGCTGACAGAAGGGCAGAAGATCCCTCCCTTCCCTTCTCCTCTACATCAATTTACAGACCTTGGTAGGAGGACTGCCAATTACTCAGTAAGTTTGGGTGGAAATGGAAAGTCTTGCGTTTGTGTGGGAAATGCTGTCTTGAACTTCTGTGTGATAGTTTAGCTTCTATTTCTCTTTCATTCTGAATTTTAGCTTCAATTTCCTGATTTAGTTTTTCAAATTCATGGTGGTTAGCCTTGGCTAACAAGTCAACTCCCACCGAGCTGCTCATTCACTCCCTTTCCCCAGCAAGACAAAATGAGAAAAAAAAGCTCATGGGACAAGACAGGACGAGCACTTGCAAATTGCTACTGTGAATGAAACAAACTTGATATAAGGAAAATTAGTGTTAATTTATATTCAACTAAACCAGATGCAGATAGTGAGAAATGAAGACAAACATTAATGTCTCTCCTCCTGCTTCTCCCAGGCTCAAGTGCACTCTTCCATTCCTGTATCCTCCCCAGCAGTGCAGGGAGGATGGGGGCCAGGAGGCTCTGTGGTCAGCACGTAATGGTTGCTGCTTGCTCTGCTGTTTCTTCCTTACATACTTTCCCTCATCTCCAGCATGACTTCCCCAAGGAATTCAGTTCCTTCAGGAAATGCCCATCTTGTGTGGAACGTCGCTGTCCAAGGGCTGCAGTGGGGATATTTGCTGTGGAACCTGGACCACCAGCTCCTCCTCCTTCTTCTCTGACCTTCATGTTCGCACTTGTTTCTCGCAGGTTTCAACCCCTCTCCTCTGTGTCACTGGCATCATTTGCCTTTCCTTAGGTACATTTTGTCTGTTCATCTATCACTCTGTTCATCTATCAAGGTAGTCACCACCACATTGGCTGCAAGGCCCAGCCATGCCCTGCACTCGGTCTTTTGGAAACAGCTGCAGCTGATCATGTCCAGCACAGGGCAGCCCTGGTCTCTCCTCACAGAGGGCACCCTGCACACCCCTGGCCAGCCACAATCCATACAAAGACTTACTCATCCACTCTCTTGAAATACTTTTATAATCTGTTTTGATATGTAAGCATATTGCATAAATTAGAAAGGCTGCACATAAACAATTTAAATCCAAAACCAGAAACACTAAGTTTTCTTTAGGAAAGCATGAATTCAAGTCTGTAATGTAAGTGCCAGGCTGTACGTAGATCCCAGCCCCACCACAGTCCCTGGTAAGGTGCGAACTACGTGGGCACTGGCTGCTTCGCACCCAAGATATGAATTGGTTGCTTGGGGAAGGAAACTGAGAGAGCTGGGATGCACTTCATCCGGCTCTCTGACCAGGTGATGTGGGAGAGAGGTTCAGTACGCACAGGACCATGCTCCCCATCCTCTCTTGAAAGACAGAATATCTTGCTTTTAAAAGCAGGAAGCAACTATGTAAGTATCTTAGGCTTTCCAGTGCTGAGGAAGAATATATTTTGACATTTCAGACTTTAGTTCCATTTCTGAAAGGGATTTTTTTTGACTCCTGATTTGGGGCATTTTTTAACCTTTCACCTATTTATCTGGAACCGCTTATAGTTCTTAAGCCAGTGGGAAAATTTATGAGCAGAGTAAAATGGTGAGATAACACAAAGGGAAGAGAAGATAAGAATGCAGTACATGACGTCATCTTACCCTGTTGGAAGTCTAGACAGAAACATAGCCCTTCTCAGTGTCTGGGAAGTCTACCAGGTAGACTTCTCTGCCCTGCACAGAAGATATCTCCTTTCTCTCTCTCCTCTCTTCCCTGTGGCCCATGAGCCTCACACCAAATTAAGAAGAAATCACTGTTGTCCTTCATCCCAGTAGTTTCCTTGTTCTTCTTCAATGATAGCTGTACTAATAAGTACATAAGTACATCATTCTGCCCATGAACGATTCCTTCGCAGGATACAATTTGGCAAAGAAAACATCAGGGCATGTCTATCATTTAACAAGTGCCCTTACCTAGGTAACAAAATGTATAGGTTTTGAACCTTGTAACAGCTTTCAATTTATAAATTTCTTTTTAGAGATGATGTGAAGAATTTCAGCTTTTTCACAATTGTATATGACAACAAATACATTTTTTCCAATAACTTCTCTTTTAGAATATTTCCCTTTTCTTATTTTATATCACAGTGCCCTGAATATTTTTGCTGAAAACATTTGTGAGACACAGCTGAGTTTCAGTCAGCCTTGCAGCTTCTTCATATTGGTCATGACAAAGTATTAGTTTCCAGTGGAACTGACTCTGATACTCTCGGGTTTCTTTGTAACCTTTAAATTTAAAACTCAGCTTTTTCTCATTTGTTTTGGATGTTTTTACCCCACATGCAATTCTGTCTTTTCAAAGTAAATGAATGTTTAGTTGCTGCTTTAGTTTTTGCCCACATTCTCCGCAGTTTTCTCATCTCATAGAGTTCTACATTACAGTAAGGCACTCACTCTCTTGCTTTGTTTATAGCTCTGTGCTAAGCTGTATGCTATCCTCATAAGGAAAACTTTACTTAGCTTTCCTACAAAATGTCACAGAAACATTAATACATTGGGGTTTTATGGATTTTTCAGCTTGTCAACCTCTAAAAAAATAATTTGGGTGTTTGTAAAGACAGCATGATTCACAGAGAATGGCTTTTGAAGTCCATGAAATTCTTTAAATAGCTTAAAGACCTCCTATAGTTCTTGTTTTATTTGTGAACTGTATGATACATTATGTTCACTTCAACCAAATTTTTGTTGCTGTTTTAGTGAGCAGATACACAGAGCATAAAAACTAATAGCAATTTTTTTCTGTCCAATATACTTTACATTAAGACATTGCTTAAAATTTTCTACATGTACCTTATTATCATCTGAGTTTCTTAATTCATGGTGGAATTACAAATAAAACCAGCAGGAACTATAAACAGAAAAAAAGACCTGTTTTGTGTATTTGTGAAAATAAAAGCTTTTTCTGATAGTGAAATTGCTTTAAAGGTATGTGTATTTCATTGTAGCTATTCTAATTTCTTTCTTCTATCTTTTTTTTTTTAGTATAATCCTCTCTGTGCAATGTTTGAGTTATAAATCTCCTTTTTGTCTGATTTTCTTCTTACCTTAATCTTACTTTAAACACTTTACCATCTCTACCTGGTATAAAAGGGCCAAAGAAATGAAGTTATATCTATGCTGCCTGGGAATCTCCCCACGTATTGTTTTTATTGTTTACAATTGTTTACAATTGCGAAATCCTAGATTTTTGTCTTTTCTCTTTTTATCATAAGTAGCTTCCCTTTCTGCTACATGGACTTAGCATTTTTTTAAATATTCTGTACACTATTCTCAATATATTTCATATTCTTCATACTGAACCTTTTAAAAGTCCAATATTTGTGTTCTCCTAGCCTTATGAATATTCTCATGAGTCCCTAAAATTTGATGCTGTTGCTCTACAATCATGCAAATCAAATCTTCAGCAACTTCTGTCTCATTAATCACATATATTTATTTTCTTGGGGATGCATCCAAAGGCATGTCTGGCCTGCTTGATCGCTCAGAAGATTTGAAAAGAAATAGCTCCATTTTACCTCCAGAAATAACTTTCCATGGTCATTTCACTATTTCTATTCTAGTCTATGCCAGGGTAATTGAAGTCTTCATGATTAATGATGTGCCTCTTTAAGAGAAACTGTTATGGATACAAACTCTTCCTAACCTGTCTCTTTTTCACACTGGTTTGCACATTTTTATCTATTTCCTTGTAACATAGCTTGTACCTTCTCTATGATAGTCTCTATTTCCATCCAGACTGCTCCTGTTCTGCTAAACCATTCTGCATGCAGAATATAACTTCTCTAATCTTAAAGATATATTGTCCTTTACTGCATATACTCTCCTGTTACTATGGTGTTTTCATAACTTAGATTTCTGAGCCAGCTCTCAGTTAACCTACAGTAATTAAGTTATTTTTGTCTAAACACATATGGTTTCCGCTCTGTAATCTTCAGTCTTTATATAATCCCAAAGAATTCATGTAAAACAGAGACTTTCTTGATTCACTTTTCTGAAGAAAGTCATCTTATCACTTTCACTTCATGATTTTCAACAGTCTGCACTATATTACCTTGGTTGTGACATTCTAGAATAATTTGTTCTCCTTTTATTGTGAGTCATGAAGTTGTTAGCCTGAGGATGTGCATGTATAGATTGGGATCATTGTAGCTTCAAGAGATTCACCAGCTTGAAAATCTTAGGGCAAGGGATTGACAGATGATTAGTGTGTTCCTTGACTAGACACGATGCATTCAGTATCTGGGAGAGGATTCAAGCAACACAGTCCATATAGAAAAGCAAAACCTACTGTTGTGGAAAAAATGGATGCTAAATCTTTTTATAGAATAATCATCTCAAATCAATAGTATATTTAGGTGAATAGAAACATAAAATAGGATCATTGAATAGCTTGAGTAGGAAGGGACCTTAATGATCACCAAGATCCAAATCCCCTACCATAAGCAGTGATACCGTCCATTAGACTAGGTTTCCCAGAGTCCTATCCAACCTAGCTTTCCCCTTCCAGGATGGAGAATAGTAATTAGAAACCTTAAAACAAAGTGTATTTTAAGTAAAAGGCTTGGGAATTATTTGTTATTCTTGTTTTCTTCTCTAGCTGATGATTCCATCCTACCTCTGCCCTCACGTCTCACACTCAACCCATTCCTTTAGCCTTCTCTTCTTTCAGACGAAAGAAATGAAAGAAAAAAAGAGAGTACATTATGCCTTTTGTTTTTATCTCTTTGTTTCTTCAGCTACATTTCTTTCTTCAGTTCTTAGCAAAAGTCAGGAATAAAAGTGACATTTCTTACACCAAAAAATAAAATGGTGTGACATCATGCAGACATTAAGGGCATAAGAAGACGACAAGGAGGATAATAGGTAGAGAAAGAGGGATCAAGTTCAAAACTCATGTGTAGCCTCCTGAGGCTGTTATTTTTAATTGACTGAGCTTTTGGATAATCAGTTGCTAATAAAATCTAGTACTTCATCACTAAACCTTGCCTTTAATTTGCAATTAATCTGTAAGTACCTTTGCCCTTTCTTCAGTAACTGTAGAAAACAGTGGTGAAAACGTCATTAAAGTCTGTAGGATTTTTCCCACTCTGAATAACTCTTTACAGCTCCAAACTTCTTCTGCCTTGTGCTATAAATAAATTTGAATACTCTTTCCTTGAAGGCTTCTAGCCTAAGCCCTTATGTAAATAAATAAATAAACTGCTATCCTATCGCCATACCCTTTCAAAAGAACACACTGTCTCTTAGGATGAGCTATCCCTATATCGCTGAATGGCCATATTCACCAGTCCATGAATTTGTAATTTAGCGTGTTTACTGCAGTCCTGGGATGTGTACCGCTTAAAATGTTCACTGGGGACTTTGTCATTTAGCTGTGTCATATTATTATACTGTGTAATGAAACATAACCACATAATGCATGTAAATAACAAAGTGTCAGCTCCCTGCCAAAATATAAAGGGAATATAAAATGTACCTTCTATCACAATTCCCAGATAAAACAGCATAGCAATCTTCTAGAGAAATGAAAAAGTTGGCTTGGTGAAATTATGATTCTTCCTTTTCAGTTAAATACAAGCAAAAGGAGTAGGCTCTTCATTTTGTAATACTCCCCACCCAATCTTTGTTCCCTACTATGTTTCTAATTCATTATTTTTATTTTTAATATGGTCCTGACATATCTCTTTTAGCTGTAAAGCACACACTCCTATATATATATCAATCTTCTGCCTGGCTTCTTCCCTGTAGCTGTCCTCTTTCTGTCTTCCTTTACTGCAATCTTGACAACGAATATGTGGTATTTTCTTTCTTTTCCACTTGCCCTTAGCTTGCCCTTAATACTTAGAATGAGCTAGGCTAAAGAAGAAAATCTGCCCCACATACATGCATGCACACAGTAGCAATTCATTTCCAGATGAAATTTCAGTACTCAAAATTCTGAATTCAAGAAATCTTTTGCATTCATTTATCCCTACTTGTTTAGTTGTAGTTCTTCCTCTCTCTCTTTTGTATATTGCTTCATATTGCACATGGAAGCTATCTCCAGTGTTCATAAATAAACATATACAAAACTGTTGTAAAGCACCATTTCATACACATACATACACACACATTACCACACACACACACATTGCAATAATTGAGAGGAAGAATAAAGGTCTATCACGTAATCACTTGGACAAACATACTTAAAAGCCAATATAGAAAACCAAAGTGCATGGCAAATATGCTGAAAGACAGAAGAGCGACACACAAACACGCTTGAAGTGATATTAGACACATTAGAAAGAGGAGTAAACACAGTTTTTAAGATAGGGTAGAAGGCAAAACCCTCTCTAACAGGCAGTTTCAGAAAAAAATCTAACAAGTATGCAGAATGCTGATTAAAAAATCTTTACATGAGAAGAGAGAGAAAAGATGAGCTAATTTCTTATGAGCAAGATTTTGTGAGGAAAAAATACAAAGGCACAGCACTGTCCTTTTGAGTGAAAATTAAAGAGATTAAATTCATTGACAATAATCTGCTCAGCTCTCATCAGAATAACAGTACATCTTTTATGAGTTGAACGACTTGTCTGATATGATGAAGTGTCTCAAAAACATTCTGAACAACTGAATGATCTTAGTCTAGATGCTTTTGTATCTGCCCATTTTCTTCTTTCCTTCTTTGATATTTTATCTACTTGTAGTCAAACAAATTAAATGTGCCCAGTAATATAATCTGCTCAATAATCTGTCCAATGAATTAAATCTTTCTATTCGTAGATTGTTTGGAGGAATGGGAGAAATAACCGCACTTCATTTAATATAAAATATAGTTGGACATATACATACATTCATATATATTCATAAGTATTTTGCTTTTTTTTCCTAAAATATGCTTCTAATCCCTAAAAGCATTTAGCAAGCAGCCTGATTAAGTTAGGGATGCAACTCAACATCTAACTATTATTTAGGCTGATAGCAAACAGTGCATGTCCCTGCACTATATTTCAGAGCATAGGAAATACCAATTAACAGCAACCCTGACATTGCAAAAATTACCCAGTGACTGTTCAGTCTGGTAAGTCAAATGGAGATAAGGACTCAGAACTAAACATGGGCTATATTGTAGTTTCAGAGATTTTCATACATTTATCATCTACTTTTGAGGACTTAGCTGGTCAAACTTTTCACTAGAAGCAAAAAGTTGACTTTTGCCTTTGAACTGTTTGTGAACAGTTGTAACTGTAGTACACTCAAACGTTGCCTCAGAAGCTTTCAGGTATAAACAGTTCAGCATATGGATTGCTCTCAGGTTTAGTTGTCCGTTGTGGTCATGAACGCCAGTTATTCCAGCATGCAGCAGGTCACCTGCAAAATATAGGTCTCATCTCCCCCTCCTCTCCCTTTATCAGTAGCAGAACCTGAAGAACAGAGAGACTTCAGTTCAGTTCTGTCCAGTTCTGTTCAGGAAGAGGTTGAACTGCTGGGACAGAACTAGCCAGAATGATTCTATGTGGCAGTGGGCTAGGGGGAAATCCCCTAGCTGCCACGTTTTAACCCTGTCAATCATAGATTCAGTTCCACCTCTGTTATTTTAATATTCATCACATTGTTTTACTATTCAACAGTTGCTAGAAACTTCTGCATTCTGTAAAGTTCATAGGTTAATGCAAATCTATCCCGCCCTTGCCCAGAACTCGTTGGAAAACTGTCACCCCATGTCAATTTGTGATTTGATAAGTACCCTGGACCCACCTTATCATCACCCCCTTCCCCTTCCCTATAAAACTCTGTGTAATGACCCCATCAGGGTCTCTCTGATAGCTTGTGTCCTGAAGAAGAAGAACACCATTAAAAGTCTGGGTAACGTTATCAGGAGTTTTCTTTTCTTTGCTTCTACCTGCTTTATTTAACATTAGGTTCTCTGCTCTCACTGTGGAAGCAAAACCTAGGTACAGAGATAAGCAAGATAAGATAAGGCTGCGGCTACCAAGTGGCAGCCAGACGCTTATCTCACCAGGTGCTGGATAAAAGCTTGCACGCAGAACCTAAGCAGCTCTGCCAGAACTCCCAAGAAAGCATTAATTCTAGGAGCTGGCACTCTCAGTTTTTCCAGACTGGGTGAACAAACGCAGCACTGCTCATCCTTGATGGCACCAGCATTTTACAAGGGACTTACACGAATCTCATCCTCGTAGCACCAAGCATGAGTTCCTCTCACTGTTGTCTGTCTTGAGTACTCTGCTCAGGCTGAAAGACAAATGATTTCATGCACTTGATTCAGCAGCTGGGCTGTTGCAGTTCAGTGGAGTGAAGAAACAAAGACCACAAACATAACACTATGGTGCTAGGCCAACCAGCAGATGCTCACTGTGTCCTCAGTAAGTTTTTAAAGTCACCAGGGGATCATAAAGGAGATATCCCCTGAGGATCCGAGGTGGAGCAGTTCCTGTTGGGGACTCAGATATGATATATCATCACCTTTATTTTCAGATGATTACACAGTATTAACTGATAGATTCTCATCATTTTGAGGCTGTGAAGATGCAAGAGTGCAGATCTCCACAAACAGGTTTTCTTTCAGAAAGGGTCTAAATGAGGGAAAAGTAGTTGGGTAACAGGAGCCTAAAAGCCAACACTTTTCTGGCAGGATAAAAGGGGTGAAATTCAGGGAGTGGAACTGGAGAGAGCCTTGGGAGGCTCTCTGGAGCACCTAAGGAAAGGTAGGGTTAGGCCAGGCAGGAAAAAGGCATGATCACTGTGTCTGCAGGCAGGTGAGCAGGCATTCCACTGTGCTCAGGATAGAAAAGTGATACTTTTCAATCAAAGAATATGCTACCATCTTCCTTAGTAAATTATTTCACTTCATTTATCCTTCTGTGAGGTCTACCACAGGCTTAGAAAACAGTAGTCTTGATATTACTTATGATTGTTCTTCAACAAGCAGAAAGAAAAAAATGAAGCACATAGTGTTGCCCTGACTTTGCAGTGTTCAGTGTTTTCTTGTTAGCCTTTCTCTCTCATGGCCATGACTTGTTTTCTCTCTATTATCTATGTTTTCCTAAATTGTAGCTGTGTTTACAGATTCCAGTATACTGGGTGGAGAAATATGATTGACAAATACTTTGACCAAGTGGATTATAGGAGGTAGTGATTTCTACCTCCAATCCACGGTGATGTGTGAAAACATATAAAATAAAGTCGGAGGGCTCTGCCCTCTCTCTTCCTGCTCTCTCTCCTGCTGCGTCTCTGTGTTCTTTGTGTGGCTCTCCTTCAGGCCCTTGGCCTGGCAGGCCTGCCTGAGGAGTGCCATAACATAGTCCATGCCTTTGTCTGCAGTAATTTCGAGTGGTTTGTTGGGGTTTTTTTCTTACACTTGGTTACTCACAGTTGATTAATCTATTATGGGACAAAGACAATTTCAGTTGCTTCACAATTACAGTTTCAAATTACTTCTTTTTATATACCAAATATTCACTTTTTTTCCCTTGAAGAGCATTTCTTCCATCAGGGGAGTTCACAACTCCTATTAAAAGAAAATTCTTTTTCATATAAGTGGAAAGCTAAATTCAAGCAATTTCAAAACATTCAGTAATTGAGATTAAAATTCTGTTTAATAAACAGAGTTTTGATCAATAACTCCAGTCACTCTGTGAATATTCACTGAAAGTGAACATAAAAAAGGGTCCTGGACTTATCTGAATTGATTCATATACAGGTACATGCATATCGACATTAAAAATATTTCCAGTACATATCCAAGTTTCTGCATTTGTGGGTCTGAAGCAGAACAGATTTATATACACCAAAAAAACTATAATGCCCTTGCATGGAACACATCTTTCAATGGCTGAATTCTTCAAAGTTGTGGCGAATAAAGCTTCAAACCCATCTTGTTAAAAAAATGTATCTTAAAATATAGTACTGACAAACATAATCTAAAGCAAAGTCTGATAACCCACCACTTTGCTTCAAACTGTCCTTGTAATGAGCATTGAAATATAATCAATAGTATTGATTTGGAGGTGATTGTCATAGGTGTAAGGGCCAGTTAAATAAAAGTTGGCAGAAAAAAAGCTTGTTTGTGATTTTCCAGTTTATTTTATTATGAACATGCTCATATTTTCTAGCTTCAATCTCATAAAAAATTCCTAACACAGACCATTATTTGCTGGTGGAAAGTGATAGACCAGAAAAAAATACCAGTTAATAATAAATTTTCTAGTCTTCGATAGTGCACCACCTGATAGTGAAACCCCTTTCTGTCTTTGCAATAAAGTCCTGAATAAGCATTTTCGGTCCTCAAAGAAATATAGGCTGAATTAGGTTCGAGACAAAGAATGAGTAAAAACATAGTTTTGCTTTATCTAAGCCAGGTCTAGCTGTTCTGATGCCTGCACTCTATTTTTCACTTGGGGATAGACTGTCACAGTCCTTTTTAATCTTTCCCGCTGCGTATAGCCCCCTGTATGCAATCTGAAGGAAGAAAATGCACTGCAGAAAGGAAGAGTTTCCCAGATGCATTGGAAAGTCCACCCTCAGGCTCAGGGTTAAAATGCCAGCTACTGATCTGCTGCGTCTGAAACGTTTTTTCCTGTCATTATCCCACCCATTTCTGATTTTAAAAATCCAGACCACAATGCATACAACACATCAAAAAAATGTTGCAATTGCAGACCTAGGAAAAAAATGTGAAAAGCATCTTTTATCTGCTGAAGGAGAAAACTGAATAATGGGAAGAGTTTTGTTCTCATTTCTTCTTGATCCACCTCAGGGTTGTCTAGATAGGTGTGGAAGGGTAATTAAAATGTACCAGCATGGAGGGCAAGAAGGCAGGAAATACAGGTGAGCTACAGCTGCTTCCTGCACTGGTGTTGGGACACTGCCACAATACACATCCCTTGAAGGGCAAATTATAAATTAATAACTGCTTCTTCAGTGATCTTCAGTAAAATTATTTGATATTTCCTTCTTTTACTGTCTCTCTAAGCGAACACATAGTGGCTGATAAAAGCAAACTTCTCTGCTTTGCTCTAGTTTCTAATCATTCAAGAAGAGACCTCAGACTGACAGGAACAGGAGTTTGCAGGTGATTTCTTTTTCTGCGGCTCCAGGAAAAAAACCCTTACAATTCCAACCACCCTATAGTCTATTCCTGTAAAGAAACCATGATAAGGGAAGCAGAGTTAACAAAAGGCTCTGTCTAGAGAAGTCCTTCACTTGCAATGGGTGCCTACATCTGCTGGATTTTGTAAACAGAAATAAAAATAGTTGCTTTGGAAACACAATTATGAAAACACTTCTGTTCTCTGTCTTCTATTTTGACTGGTCTGGGACTTGTTTTGTTTTTAATTCAGTAGATCTTGACTACATATCCCCACCTGTAGTTCTAAACAGTGGTTACAAATATTGCAATTAGCTGCTGTGGAAATGATTATGTTGTCACAAACAGAGGATTAGAACTTCATACGAGAAAAAAACACCAAGAACAGATGAATGCCTGAGAAAAAGAAATAATATCTGGGTCTCATGCTAAGTCTCTTAATAACAAAATAGAAAACGAATAGTAACAGAGAGGAAACCAGAAAAGTATTACTGCTTGTCTTTAATGCAATTTCCCCCTAAAGGTTATTAAAATCCATTGATTGTGAAATGTCTGTTCTCAGGCAAAGATTTAAACTGATTAAAATGCATGGTGTATTGGGGATTAAACCTTTATTCCATGACAAAGTTCCTCTCAATGGAAACATAAATGACTGGATTCTGAAATTCCAAGAAAAGGATTTGCTTTGAAAAGGAAAACTGTTTAATTTTATCTATACCAATGGAAGAAGTAAGGGACCAGTCCTGCTCTAACCTACAGTTCTTGGCCAGAAATTATGTAAAAACTTCCCTAAGAGCAATGGTTTCCACATTTTTCTAGATTTAAATTCTTCTTTTGTAGGGCTGACAGACCTACATATTGGTGCAAATGGCTGCATCCTGTTGTGTTCTCAGGAAGCAGCTACAGCCTGTCTCTAGGTATCATGCGCACTACCTGCACTCCCAGTTCTGAAAAAAATAATCCATTCTCCTGTCAAAGAAAAATTTGAGTGACTCCTAAAAAGAACTGTGATAGTATTTACAGTTAAAAATCATTCTGACTATATGAAATACATTTTCTAAAAGTGTTCATTTTCAATACAACCTGTTCTTTTATTCGGGTCAATGAAATTCCATTAATGCACTAGCAAAATTACAAGAAATTCAGTTGGTTTTGTTGTTTAATGCATACCAGAGAGGCAAAGGTGATTGTTATCCCTTGCAGATACTTAACAGCAAAATAGCTGGTTCGATAAAGCATTCTGCATTCTGAGATGTGAAGATGATATTGTGTGTGAGACACACCTTGATAATAGTACTCATTATTTCCTTTAAGGTTCCCCATTTGTTGTTAATTCTGGACCTTAGTGTACACATATTTGTCTGAGATCAGATAAGGCATTTTTATCAGATCAAGGACAATAGGTGTTTCAAGTCTCTTGATCTATTAAATTTTTTTCAAATGTTGTATAAAAGACCTCTGCTTCTTAGAGAACATGTTCATCCAATACTGATGATCTTTAAAGTGCAAGGCTTACAATATATTTAAACTAAATTCAGATATTGTCTTGAAAAAGCCAAAGTCTCCCTATGTATTGGAGCATAGTGGTATTTTATATTTCTTAATAGGCAACAGTTTTCACTATGTTGTATTAGTGCAAACCAGTACACACTTTGGAGAAACCCTCAACTACATTTTGTTATTACTTAATTGAGTTTCAGCCCTCTTCTCTCAGGTCTTTCAGATTATTTAGACTCAGTGTCTGGTGTCTCATACCTTTGAGTCTCCAGGCGGGAATGCTTTCAATATAAGACATATTAATTTATCCTTATACTATTCAAATTTTGTTTCCTAGCACGTTATTGAAAGATGTATCTAATTTACACATGCATTTAATAGAAATAGACACATACAATAAACAGAAAGATTAATTTTTTTAATCATACCTGTGCTTTTCTCCTGCCAATCCTGATTGGATGAGTCTAGCAGCACTTTTTTTATGGCCTGCTAATGCTCAGCTTAGAATGACTGAATGCCTCATTGCAACCTTTTTATCTTTTGGGGAAACATTGTCCATTCTGTCTATGTAAACTTATCTCACCTCATTCCACTAGGTCTTTGGGTACACTGCACCTGCTCTGTCATTGCTTAGATATTCTTTTCACCACATCTTAGCACCTCCTCCCACTGTTCCAGATTGCAAAACTGGTTTTTCAGCCTCAAGTCTACACTCAAGGCTTGCATTTTCCCATATTGTTAAAAAAAAAAAGGAAAGAAAAAAGACAAGCCTTCTCATCCATTTAATGTTTCCATAGAACGCAGGAAAGTTCAAATATTTCTAGCAGTTTTACAGTCAATCTATTCTACATGAGTTAAGTGGAAGCTATTAAACACATCAAGAGCTTCAGAGCTAGCTATTTTTAGAAAACTACCTTTCTGAAACTGTGCCTTTTCCTGACATCCCTTGCTAGCAAAGGCAGAGTGAAGTGCTGTTTAAAACTCTTCTATTTCCAGGGAGTTTCAACTCTCATGCAGCTTTTAAGTGCCTGTTTTTCCACTGTGGGTCCTTTCTTTGTTGCTCCTTTTCCTGTGTTATCATGCAATATCTATTCATCATTCAATGCTTCAGTGCTGTTTTGCACCATAGGTGTTTCTTACTGCCCGTGTTCAAAGCAGCCTGCTAAGCCTGGACAACCCAGGCAGAGCCTAAGGTGTGACTTCTTTCCAGCTGCATGTCAAAGCCACAAGAGGCATCTTTGGTCTGACCAGGTCCTCTAAGCCCTGTGTCCATCTCTCACAGAGAACGAAAGGAAGTTTCTGACAAGAGTATAAGAATAGTTACCATATACTTTCCCTTCAAGTATCCCCTTTAACTCCAAATATTTTGCAGCTCAAGTAATTCCTGGTCACATATATATATATTTAGAAATCTCACAAGGACTTGTTTTCCATGACTTTTACCAGCTTTTTCTGGGATCTTTGTAAGTTTTAATAATTGCAGCATATTCTGGCATGGAGTGCCACAACTAAACTATACACTGCAGGCTGTTCAATTCACGTACATCCTGGCTACTTTTGACCCTTTCCTCTCCTGATCTCTGGTAAAGAAACATGCAGAAAACAACCGGTTCCAATCCCTAACTACCCAAATCTGCTTCTACCATGCCTACTCATTTCTTTTCCAAACAGAAGACTTCTGCTTTACTTACTTATTTCTCACATGAATTTTGGTCTTTGATAATCCTTGTTGCCTTTCCTCAGACTGTTTTGAACTCTATGCTCTCTGAGATGGAGAGGACCAGAACTGCACAACTACCACTGTATGACCAGGGGCTGTTCCACTGGGTCACTCCTTGAATTTGTTTCCGCTTAGGCTCAACAATGCTCCCAAGGCACCTAGTTCTGACTCTGTCAGAACTGGCCAGCTCATATAGGTACAGCCCCAAACAACACAATACTGTACACTCAGTGTCAGCTTTAGATTAGCAGCACAATTCTGCTGCCTAAAACCTATATAAGAATTTCAGGAAAAAGATAATCAAAGCAATGAGATTTTAAATTTGGGGTGTTAAGAGCATTGCCCTCCACCTTGCAAGTAAAGTATTCTGCTTTTTTTGAGCTTTTACATGCAGACTTGTAGTAAGCAGAGAAGACTTCAAGCCTGGATAGAAAAAGGAAAAGCACTAGCAGCATCAGAAGAGGAGACATTTAAACTTCCTTCAGTAATATGCACTTATTCTGAGTTCTGGTTTGGATAGGACTTCCCATACTGTACTAATGTGCTGAGGTCACCCAAAAATACAGTGCCTTTGAAATGCCAGTTCCAATCTTTCTGCCTTTGCCTCTCTATTTATTTTGTGTTCTCATTTGTTTTCTTCTTGTACCTCAGATATTTTTTGCTGCTTCTTTAAAAACTGTTAATGCCTCTGAAAGGCTCAATAACCTTTGGGTTTCAGGGGACCTTTTTTTAAGAAGTGAGACTGATAGAACTGGATTCCACAGTAGACTCAATAATCTCTCTACTGTTATATTTATAAGTATTTGTATGCTATATATTAGTCTCCTTTTAGAAATCCATTGTAAAAAAACAAATAGTTATGTTTGAATAAAACTGTAATATTATCAGTCATTCCAAGATAAATAATCTATATTTACTGGAATGTTCAGCAGCAGCAGCACTAAGCTATCTCTAGAGCTATAACATGACATGGGAAGCCAACTGAAGGTATTGTCAATCAGAGATTTGGGGAATAGAAAATTACTGTAATTATTGGCCATTTTTGCCACAATGCCTCTGGTGGGGGCACCGGGCGACCGCTCATGGTTCCAGGGGCTGGCCGGGCTGCTCCGGGGGGGCGGGAGGGCTGACGAAGGTCCGGCAGGGTTTCACCCAATCCACCGATGATACAGGTGCGCTGAGGAAGGAGACACAAACCCAGGGGCTTTCCCAGATGTTTATTCGGGCACCAGGATCGTGCCAGGGAAGCACTGGCACGATGTGTTACAGTTACATATATAGCAACATGAGGGGGCCGGGGAGGAAGCACAAAAATCCTATGAGGTAGGAGTGAGGGGTTTGAATTTGGCAGGCTTTTTATAGGATTGTGAAATACAGAGGCCTCCAGGGGGGGAAACCAGATACCAAGGCGGGGATGGGGGAGATAGCAGAGCCTGGCAATGAGGTAAACCAAAACTGGCCATAGCACACCTCAACACATTTTGTTTTAAAATATCAATTTTATTTAACAAGTTGGCATGGTCTCCTTCTATTGATAACTATTTGATGTTAAAATTAAGTAAATTTTCTTAATTTTCATTTTGCATTTTCCTAAAAAAAAAAAGTCAACAAACTGAACAACCATATCACTTCACTATTAACAGATAATTCAGAAATTAGTCTGCTGGTTTTGGCTGGAGTAGAGTTAATTTTCTCCAGAGTGGCTAGACTGTGTTTTGGATTTGTGCTGAACACAGTATTGATAATACAGAGATGTTTTTGTTATTGCTGAGCAGGGCTTACAAAGAGACAAGCCTTTTTCTGCTTTTCATACTGCCACGCTGGGGAGGAAGTTGCGGTTGCATGGGAAGTCAGGAGGACACACAGCCAGGGCAGGCGATCCAAACTGACCAAAGGGATATTCCAGACCCTATGACATCCTACTTGGTATATAAAGTGGGGGAAGAAGGAGAATGAGTTTTCCAGCTTTTACCCTTCCAATTCTATCCCCAGTCCTGCTGGTGGAGGAGTGAGCAAGTGGATGTGTGGGGCTTGGCTGCTGGCTGGGGTTTAACCACAACAATTAGTATCATGCTTGTAGAGTCATAACACTTCAAGCATGCACCAGGAAGATAACCTTTTGTAAATCCCTTGAATTCTTTTTGGCTCTGTTGATGTATTGTCTTCCTCATCTGCAGGATGCCCTAGGATTCCCTTTGACAAAGATTTTTAATTGTGATATATCCATTGAAATTATGTTTGCTCTCTCTCTTAGCTCTTTTCTGCCATGATCTGACCTTGCATATCTGAAACTGCTCCTAGAAGTGCATTCTATATCACCTTTCTCAGAGATTCCAAAATAGTTTATAAATATTAAATCATAAGCTAATTCCAGACACTTGAAGAAACTGAAGAGTATTTGTGAGTAATTCTGTCTCTCAAACTCCACTGCATAAATCAGAAAACCAATAAGATGTAGCAGGCACCACATGAGAAGAGCTTCAAACAGGGACTTAAGCATTCTGCCTCTGAATATAGCTGCAGGAAGAATGTAAATCAACAGTACACTAAAACTTGTGTTTTTCCCTGATGTAGGGTCCTTATGAGACCTTGGGTGATTAAGCAACTTGACTTGGAGCCTTTATTCCAGAAGTCAGTGCTTGTTACAGATATATCAGGTGACAGGCTCAGTGTTGAACAAAGACAGTGCTAACTGCACAGCAGCCAGCACAGTCACTAGCAGTATTTCGGGTTTCCTTGGAGTTTGCCAGTCAAACACTCAACCTGCCTACCAGAGCATGTAAAATCTAGAGAGATCAGAGCATGAGATGGTATTGCTGGAGGCTATAAAGAGAAGGCTGTATTTTTGCCATGTCTTTGAAAGGTTTCTCAAAATGCAGGTTTGTCACAAATACTGTCCTGCAGTTTGTGGCTATCAAATACAAAGTCTGAAAATACAGCTGGGATTGCAAATTTCTGGCATCAAAACATTTATTTCTTTTTTTTATATATTTAAAAAAAGAGCACACATAGAGGTTCAACATCTGGCCCTGTTATTGCCATTTCTGTATCATTTTGGAAATTCCTCATAGGTCCGGACTTGAATTTAAGGAGGAAAAAATGTATATAGAAGGCTACTAACAGCCCACTATCACATATTAAATAGTTTAGGTGGTGGAGTTTTCCTAGTGCCAGAGCCAATGCAGGATCTGTCTTTTTTGCCTTTAATTAATGCCATTAGTACCATCCTTCCCTGCTGCAACAGCAGTAGCAGGCTATGAAACCAAGACATACTTTCCTGACTCTGACCTTTCTTCTTTTTTTAGAGATGTGTCATGCAATAGAAGAAAAGCAAATAGACAGATAAAGAGCTTAATGGATCAAATTTCCTTAAGACCACTACGAGGAAAGAAAAAAATTTTTGCTTTTAAAAAATGTAAGAAGAACAACTGTGCTCCTTTGATACCATTCTGCCTTCCATCTGATCGCTGTCCCACAGGAGATGGGGAAGCTAAACTCTGCATGAACCTGTCTCTATAGTTCACTCCTTTCTAGGCATTATCAAACTTACTCCACACTATCTTTTGGTCAGTTCTTAAAAAACCTTCAAGAAATACTGTATTGATTTTGATGCAAAAATCATTAGAATAAGGGGATCAAATGCCTATTTTTTTCTATCTATATCATGCTTTTTTGTACAATCTTAATTCATCTGGAAGAAATAACAGTCAGCTATGGAAATGATTGTGTTATAAAAAGTAACAATATCCACCAAATAACAGCCTGGGAATTTTATGGTGTATTAAGACAGCATATGAAACAGCTCTCATTTACATGAAGATCTTACCCTTCCTATAAGTGACTGAGAATAAGGTTCAAAATAGTCTCTATCCTACCATAAGATGCTGCAATCATCACACACTCACTGCCACTGTCTCTTAAGGCCAAGAAACAGTTTCAATATGCCACAATACGCATGTAAAAATTGAGGCGGCTGCCCAAAATATTTAGTTTCTTTAATGTTCCAACTGGCCAAGTAATTTTAACAAAATTAGTTTTCTCCTAAAGCTTCTCACATTTCTTAACTAAGCCTAACTGGAAAGTGGTGTGAAATCCTCATTGCTTTATTACATACATACCCACCTCTTTGTCTAAAAGGAGTTCTGATATGCTTAAATAAAATTAAATACAGAGTAGAGTAGAGAGTAATCATATGTTGCAGGAGTATAGATGGAAAAGTAGTGATGCTTTATCCTGGAGAAAGTGCTCAGAGTGACAGAAATTAGCATTTACCATTTTGATGAAATATTAAGGACATTACTAGGAAAGCCTATTATTCATCTGTTTAAAAAAAAGTGACACTCTAAATTCACGACACAGAACATAAACAAATGAAAAGGCCACCTGAGGTTTTCTTTAAATGTGAGTTGTGGGGTTTGGGGTTTAGGGTTTTTTAAATTTTTTTTCTTTTTATTTTAATGAAGCAGATGAGTCTTGCCCCTCAATACTTCCATGACTGCATTCACACATAGATCGACCACACTTGTACAATCATGGATATTTTATATATAGGCCACCTGCACATTTCTCTTCCTCCCAAGACTAATAGGGAACAGCAGGGACTATGTTTCTTCAAGCAAGCGTGGGGGAAGGTAGGGTCATTTGCTGAAGTTTAAATCTCTGCTTGCATTACCAGACTGCTACATCTCCAGCATTTGGGGATTTTTCAGCTTTACTAGCAGTAATTTATATCAGCTCAGTGTATAAACTCTTTCTTTCCTCAATCCTTTTAAAAGTGTCCTTTTGCTTCTTTTCTTCTATTCTTCTTGCCCATGGTAGCATGAAAGTATTTGAAGATGATGAAGTGAAATGTTTGATCTTTTTTGCAGTGTTTCTGCCTGGACCCAGTGCATTTTCTTGTGTGCCACTAGATAATACCTGGGGGAAAAAAAGGCCCTAAAAATATAAAAATAATCATATATGAAAAAGATTTCATTTTGCCCCATTGCTTCTGAACAAATTTAAACAGCTGCTGACAGCTCAAGAAAACTTTAAAAAACATTCTTTTAGAAACTACTGTAATACATCATATTCTCTGTATATTTCACTTTCCTTATTCCCTCTTTCTCAAGACATCTGCATGAGAATGAGATCCTTCTTTCTGGTATTTTGCTGACTCTGGCTATCATTGTGCAGATTTGGTTCAGGCTGCTCGGACAAGACTTCTGGCAGTGCTTGTGTCTTTTCAACACTAGAAAATCTTCCGGATAGTCAAAGAGGTCAGGGAGGAGGAATGTCTTGTTCCTGCAGTCAGTGAAGTGCAGAGCCCATTGCAGTTCCCAGAAGTAGAATAACACTTATGAACTAGCCCTGGCTATCTGGTCGCCTCACAGTTTGATGGAAGCAAGCTTTTCCTAAGTCCTTGTGGGGCTCACTTCTGTGAAGCACACTCCCTAAGCCCCCAGGCTAATGCAGCATAGCACTTACTCTCTTAGTTAATTCCCAGAATGCTGATTAGCTCTTGGAGATCTGGGCCAAACACACTCTGTCTCATGCAAGACTGAGCACTGCCTGTAATAATAAAACAAAGTGAATTTCCTGCTGTCAAGTGTTGAAATATCTGATATGCATGGAAAGTTCTACCTTAACTCTGTTTGTTTGTGCCTCTTTACACTTACTGGTTGGTTATCAAAAGGCCTGAGAAACCTTAAGAAAGGCTGCTCCCTTGTGGTTTTTCTAGCTAGGCAAGAATGAGAACTTCTCATAAAATCTGATGTTATGCAAGTTCTTTGTTCAAGCTGATAATTCCAGAAAAAACGTTGATAGTATAAATGCATTAGGGAAGTCAGTATTATTCATGTGCTCCCGGGTGTTCAAATACTTTAGCAGTTCTCCCAGGATTAAAACCTTGAACAAATGGTTAAGTCAGTTATCTAAACTGCACAGCATCTGCTCAAGCAAAATGGAACCTCTGAACCTTCTCACAGTTTCCATGTCCAGGGACAAACTTTAATGTGATTCAGGGGAAGATTCCTAGAAAGCAGCTGCTGGGCCCTGGCCCCAGAGTCCAGGCTACAGAATGGGAAAATTCACACAGCTTCCATATTGCTGTCAGAGCCCTCTCCCAAGGCATACCAGGGCTCTCAGGAACACGCTGGAGCCTCAAGCTTTATGTGGCTGGGCAGAGGGTCAGGCTGGGCAGCACAGCAAAAATGAGGGCAAAAGCATCCATTTAACGATAGAGGGTTGGGCATAGAGGAACCTAATCAAGTTCAACAAAGGGAAGTTTCAGGGTTCTGCACCTGGAGAGAAATAACCCAACACACCAGTACAGGTTGGGGGCTGATCTGCTGGAAGGCAGCTCTGCAGAGAAGGACCTGGGGGTCCTGGTGGACAACAAGTTGTCCATTATCGCTTTCTGGGGTCCACAAAACTGCCCAGAATTCTGCGGGACAATCTTTATCCAGCGCCCTAGGTCAGAAAAGCCTTTTACTGCTCGGAGCAGCGCTGTCTCTTTGCTTATCTATATACCTAAGTTTTGCCTCCGCAGTGTGAGGCAGAGCACCCGTTGTTAATAAAGCAGGTAGAAGCAAAGAAGAGAGAACGGACTCTTGATGGTAGTACCCAGACTTTTATTGTTTCTTCAGGATACGGGCTATCAGAGAGACCCCGAGGGGTTGGTTACACAGGGTTTTATAG
>VYZT01061398.1:0-18920 GCA_013400735.1 Pomatostomus ruficeps
GTTTGTTTTCAGATCTTTTTTTCAACTACATTAAGCTTGATAAATGGAAGCAGCATTTAGGAATATGCAATTCATGCTTATTAGTTGACACAAAACCTGTGTAGCACATTCAGGTATTCTAGAGAGAGACAGACATCTGCCTAAATGAGTCCCACAGAACTCAGCGCTCCATCACAACTCCACGGATACTTTTGAGAAATGCACTTCACACATGTAAATCTGTTATCAGAACATTACAAATCAGAGGCTAATTTGGACTAGATAATGACGGTGCTAATGGGGTGCCAAAGATCAGAGGAAATTTGTTGGAGATGAGCACGAGCTAAAGGCAAAGATCTGCTTGGACATGCTGGTAGGAGCTGAATTTCTGATATTCTTATCTGTTCTAATTTCCATGGGAGGGGCCAGTCCGGCAGCTGCAGGGCACGGCAGGACCTGCGAGGTGCCCCTGCCTGTGCCCAGATGGCACCAGCGAGCAGCTGGAATAAAGTTAAACCCTGCAGTGTAACAGCCTCGATCCCTAAACTGCTGAGTGTCCAGCAGTAGAGGGAAAAGTCCCTCTCTCCCTGTACCCAACACCTCACTTTAATGAATAACTCCATTTTCTACAGGGATCAGATGCACAGAGGTGTCAAAGTGAAGATTTTCAGTAGGAACACTTTTTCCTTTTGTCCACCTTGGTTTTGTTTTTTTTTCTGGAAGCTCTTTGCTGCATTTCCTGCATGCATTTCCTAAAGCCAGAAACTTTCTCAGTGTTTCCACAACACTGCAGTAAAACGAAGGAGAAAAGCCAATGCAGGAGGTTTTTCATTCTCCTAAGCACACTCCTCACACTGGAAACCAGCGCCTTATCTTCCCACTGTCTAGACCCGAGGTTAATTCACGCTATTTTCTCATTTTAGAGTTTTAAAGAATGAGTTTTAATCAAGCCACTTATCTAATTCACAATTGTTCAGAAACATATTTTCCATTAATAAAACGATCCCAAGTGCAGCCTAATGCACCGAGTGCCAACAGAAAGAAAAGACACAATAATTACCAGCTCTGACAAGGAATTTGGAAATCCATTAAACAAAAACAATCCTTTCTCCCCCCCCAGCCCTCTAACTGCACCTCTCCCATATTTCTGTACCACTAGAAGCTACAGTAATTATGTCCCTCAAGTAAACCATCTACTTTCCTGTTTCGTAGACAAAAATTAAAGGAACCCTTTCCCTTTTGTACTTCTAATATATTCCCCATGTTTTTCCTCTAATTGAATTAAATATGACATGTTAAGGAAGGAAATATTTCCATTCGGGATGCAGATGATTGAACTTTCCTGGCAGATGTTAAATTTAATAAACATCACAGGACTGAGCAGAATCTCCTTTATGGTATTTACAAATTTGAGATATAATTTTAAAGTAATTACAGCCAGTACACAAAGTCTGGGATTAAAAGCTACTGAATAAACGTGAAACTTCTGAGATCCTCTGAAGAGCTGCTTGATCAAAAACCCATTAATTTTGCAGGGATTCAGCTGAAGGCAGAAGCGACATTAAAAATAACTGAAGAGGGTTTTTTTTCCTGTTTCATAGACACAAAATATAACTGGCAGACTGTGACTGCCCACCAACATTATGCACAATTAATATTGCATATATCAGCTTGATGCTAAGCGTGTCCAACGGAAAGGCCCAGACCATATGATAGTCCCCCTAATGCATTCAGCTTTCCTGGCAATTAAACAACATGGCAGCACTAACAATTAACATCAAGGTCACCCTCAGAGAAATTTTGATTTGGACACACCTCACAGCAGATTTACGAGTGGATTCAAAGCTCATTAAAGGCGGTGGAACGACTCCTGTTGACTTAATGGGGATTGTGTTTGGTGGCCCGCTCGCTGTGTTCTCCTACGACAGATTAATTACACGCTTTTGTGAATAATCAGCCCGAAAATCAGAACTCAGAGCTCCGAGCCTTGCTCACACTCTCGTGTGGCTTTGGCACTGATGGGTTTGTGTTGGAGGTGTGAGCCAAATTCAGAGCCAGATCTTGCCCAGCTCTGACTTTTAATCGAAGTTTTTGCATCTCCTCCCCTCACCTCTGCCCGAATTCCTGATTTCGGGGTCAATTTTGAGGGTGAATTCTGACTTTAATGACCAAACCAGCTTCAAAAGGATGGTTGTAGGGAGTGGAGGGAAAGAGAGAAAACCATGTGAGGACCACACAACACAGCAGCACAGAAAAAATTAAATTGTTTTTAAATAAAGTCAGAACACTCCTTAAGCTGTCCTGCGTGTGAGGGATAAGGACACAGAGTGTGAACCATCCACAGAAGAGCTGCCAGCTTTGCCCTCGACCTGTTGCTGAAACAATTCATCTCCACAGAAAACCAAAAGAGGGACAAACATATGAAAATGTTTTAATATCAAACTGCAGCTGTTATTGAAACAGAGTGGACAGAACAGCCAACTGTATCATTTTTAGGGTTTAAGTCATGCAGGAACGGGACTTAGATACAGCGCAAGAGCGTTCAATACGGAATAAACCCCACAAACATTCAGTGATTTAACACACACCAGCAGATGGGTCCTGGAAGAGTTAAAGAAAGATAAGTTATGAATGCACAGGTCATGCCATGTGTTTGAACCTTTTGTAAGAGACAAACTAAACCAAACCAATTCGTCCCCACTGCCTTGACGTGGCACACAAAATATTCAGTAGCTCTGCAGTGCCATTGGTACCATTAAAAAGACTCTACTGGAGTTAAGAATTTCCATTTTCTTCCTGTACAATCACTACCCCAGGTGCCCTCTCAGTGAGAAACTGCATAAGCCAAGTAATAAAAACGTTTTCTTCTCAGACAGATCAACTGCTTAATGCAAAGGTTACTCAGTTTGATTTGGTGGTGAAATAAGTGAGGGGATGGATGATTAATGACTCCAAGATGACTGCAAGCATTAGCAGGGTTGTTTATTATGAAGACACCAAATTACTCTGAGCTGTAACTCTGTCATTCTTCAAGTTGCCAAGTTATTCTAGGTACTTAAATAAACCTAGCTGCAAAATAAGACGCAAAGAAATAATCATCAAAGCAACAAAATTGAAATGAGCAACAAATAAGGAATTTTAGGCCCAAAAGGAGCCATCTGTCCTTGCAATGGCAGAATCAATCCTTGGGGGAGGACAAATGTAGATTTTTATCCTGTGATGCGCCATTAAATGCTTAAGATGTGTGCTGAGATAGGTGTTGCTGTAATAACCAGAATAAATGTTCCTTCAGGATTGTGAAAATCAGCACGGAAACATCGGGACCATCATTAGGGATTATTATTGATGCGTCCAATGGAGAGAAATTACTAAACCCTTACTCAGGGAATCATCTTTTCACGTGAGTATTTTCCTTATCACGGCTCAAACCCACGCTGCTTCTGGAAGCTGCGGGAGAGGCTGCTAGTGGGAAAACACCAGCGAGATTTTGTGTCTGACACAACATAAAGAACCTTGAGTTCAGTTTTGGGCACAACTTTGTTTGATTTCCTCTCGGAGTTGTCTCTGCTCCTCAATAAATCGGAGAGCTCTCAGGTGGATCCGGGGCAGTCGTGCACCGACTGCATCATTCCTGGTGCTGGATGAGAAAACAGCCATGGAATAAATAAACAATTTTTCTTCTGGATCCAAAGCCTCACGTGTTCTTCTGCTACCTGCAACATCTCTTTTCCACTTGGATGGATTTGAGGACATCGAGGCTGCCATGGCAATTCTGATATCATATCAGAATCGCCAGCTCCTTTTCCTTAATCCCTCCTTTAAGAAGACTCTGTTCCTACGCTGATGTGAAGCAGCATTATGAAATAAGTACCAAAAATGAAGATATCTATGCAAATGGCTCATTCAGAGATGTTTGTACAAAGCCAGGCACACACACATCCTGTCCCCGTGTGCTTAACAGCTGCACTTGGAGGATCTTACGGGATGAAAGCCACTTTATAAATGAAAGATATTACATATCCTAAGAGACATCTACTTATCCTTTATGATCTTGCCTAATGTTCTACTCAATCATGCTTAGCCTCTTGCTTTCTTACTTATATCCTCATTTGCTACATGAATTTTCAATTTAAACCTTTCACAAAGGGTTTCTTTAAATGTTCCCCACACTTCTGGCACGAGTTTCCCCAGAACTCCATCAATCTCTGAAGATTAAGGCATAGGATTGGCACAGCTTTGTCCATTCCAAAATACTTCCAGGCTGGCCTCAGAATAAAACTTGAAAAAAAAATTATATGCCAATGCCTGATGGTTTATAACTCATCCACAAAATTTACTGGATTTTCTCTTTTTATGGGTAAAGGACAGTTAATGTAACAGATCATAAAGAGGAGCTAATTAAAATCAAAATATCTTCACACAACTTACCCACCATTCAAACTCTCATAAAATGCTTTAGTCACAAGAAGGAGAATCGGTATTTTCTTGGCCCTGGGTGCCAGGATGAATTTCAGTTCAAACACAAGGCTTCAGCAATCCTGGAACAACTGCTCTCACTGAGGTTTAGGGAA
This sequence comes from Pomatostomus ruficeps, assembly GCA_013400735.1. NCBI lineage: Eukaryota > Metazoa > Chordata > Aves > Passeriformes > Timaliidae > Pomatostomus > Pomatostomus ruficeps. The sequence continues at coordinate 4,551 of VYZT01061398.1, forward strand.
GCTTCACCCTGAGGTCTTATGGACGGAGGATGAGACCTCAGTGTGTTTGAAAAGAAAACAGAGTAAAATTGGTGCATTCTAGAACTGCATCTGGTTCTCAGCTTCCACAAAAACCTGAAGTTTCCACCAGGAGCACATCAAGCCATAGTGAAAATGTCCTGTGGATGGCACCTGTTGCCGCAGCCTAAATGCAGCTCAGGGCTGAAAGGAATCCTGTTTGTAGCCGGTTTTAATAAAATGCATTCATTACAAAGAGTTTCGCCTGTCATTTCATGTTCGCCTGTAAATAATTTGAGATCATTAACAAGGTCTGCGTTATTCAAAAATAATCTAATTCTGCCTTTGAATCACTGCTAAATCTATTCAATACTTGTCTCAGCTCTGCTGGCTGCTGGAGAGCACAAAGTCCCTGTTCCTGGATAAATACATCCCCGGCTCACATAAAATCTGAATGTGGATTACTCACAGAGAAAGGCACTGAGCGCTCACGGAAGTTAACACCTTCTTGTTTCACAGTCAATTATTCATGTTTCCAGTCTATAAGACCATTTTTCTCTCCTTAAATAACCAAGTGCTTCTCATTTACATGCTGAAGCTGCACACAGAGGGAAATAGGAGGAAAGCGAGCCCACACATTTGATCTGAGCACTTACACACACAGTGAATAAACTCACGAGTCACACTTTGCCCAGAAAAGGAACATTAAATTAATGAAAACCACCAGTGGCTCCTGTTCCTTACAGCGTTTACTCTGGTATTCAACACAATATGTAATTGTTGCCATGGCAACTGCCACATCTCTTGGCACCATAATAATTCCCAGATAAATGGATCTTTGTCAGAGCCAACCCCAGAGCCAGAGCACATGAAACCTGCCTTTCCCTGGTGCTGGGGAAGGCTGAGTCCAGCCCAGGCCTGGGAAGCACAAGCCTGGCCATGGAGGGGAGTGCGCTGCAAAATACAGCAAGTTTAAAATTGTTTTAACTTCAGTCAGTCTTCACAGTCACAGAATGAACCGGGTGGAGGCCTGATGAGTTCAGCATCTCCCCAGGCTGGGAGCAGCACAGGAGATGCACAGAGAGAACAACCAGCAAGGGCCAGCAAGGAACCAGCAACAGCAGACCCAGCCCTGGCCCAGGGGGAGCCGCCTGTTCCGGGACAGGACTGAGCAGAGAACCCAGCAATCCAGACCTGAGCAGCACCAGAAGCAAAGAAGATCTGTGACCAACAGAAAACCAAATCCTCAGAACTCCCGAACTTGGAACCAATGGACACGGAACCAATGGATCTCTGTGGGTTTGACTGGATAAAGTTTGGGAAAATCAGGTAAAATCCCTGTGCCATGGAATGATTTTCTCTGCACAGCCAGGCTGTGTGTGGATGAAATGATTTCTGTGGCACATCCTGGCCAGCGCACCATCCTGGCCAGAAATAAAGCAACGCCTTGATTCTCTGACGCTAAAAATGTTGTTGGAGAGCTTTTGTTTTTCCCACAGTTTTTGGTGACAAGGGGAGGCTGCAGAGTGGAGCTGAGGGGAGCGGGGGTGTCCCTGGCAAACCAGAACTACCCCGTGTGCCCAAGGGGCTGCAGGGACACCCAAAAACTGCCCAGGAAAAGGGGTACAGGAGCCACAGCCTCACAGCCCTGCCAGGCACAGCTCCTGCTCCCCGGGCTGGAGCTAAAGCCACTGGAATCTGATTATTTCAGCAGGTTCTGGATCAGGCTGAGGGATAAAAAGGGAAAATAGGTGACTGGAATTTCTATGGAAAAGAGTGATTAAGGAGGTTTCTGATATAAAAGGAACTCTTTGTTGTTTCCTCACCGGCGAGTGGTGTGCACGGAGAGTTTTTATAAAAATATAGTTTAAAAGGCAGTTAATGACACTACAGAATGACCCATTGATGAGAACAAGCTCTGGCTTTCATTGATATTAATTGAGATGTATTCTGTGAATTCCTAAATGTAGCATTGCAGACTTTAAAAGAAAAGATCATCTATTCAATGGCAATTATGGCAGGGAAAAGTCATTTACGAAAATGCCACCAATACACAGGTATTAAACTCTAAACTCACTTTTACCTCAGCTTTTTATGCATGAATTCCAAGTCAATATGTGTTTGCAGTGCAATAACAAAAGTAACAGGAGTGATAACAACTTAATAACTTAATGGCTGAGAGAATGCTAATATGTTAAACTTTCTGCCAAACTGAACACAAAAGTGAGAAAGTGATTTTCTTTTGTTGTTTGATCTTTAAGAAAATCCTTCTTTATATGCCTGAAGGACACTTTCATATCTGAAGGCAAGGGATCTCCGCAGCTTTTCTGGCAATGGGATTCCGTGCACAGTTCCGATCAGCGTAATAACTCAAACGTATCATAGATATTGATGCACCCCCTGTGACTTATTCCATTTGGTGCCTTCAAATGAAATGCAAAACATGGTATTTTATTTATGCAGTGCATCCCTTTCTGCAGCACCTGCTATATGCAAAATCTAATAACATGGAACCCTTGTCAATATCTCATAGGAGAGTCCATCTCCACACCTCCGCACAGCCATTTCCAGCCTATTTGGAATTCTATTCTAAACAGAAAAATGCTAATATACGTTAATGGGAACGATTGCCTGCTATGGCAGAGAGGCTGATTCTTGATCTTATTTTCCAAATAACTTATTGAATTGCCAGATGACTAAACTCAACTATTCACACTTCCTTGCCTGAATATTTTCTGCTGTGAGAGAATCCTGATTCATAATAAGATTATTGATCCGTTATCATCTGTTCTAAGGCAGAAAGCCATACATGTAGGATTTAAGGCTCTAGGCGCTTTTTATCTCATATCCATAATATTTGCAATCTCTATCCTGTGGGGATAAGCAGAGAGCAAGGCACAAACAAGAAATGCTGAGGTTTAAATCCGGGGAGCTTAGTTTCATTATTTCTGTTTGATACTTTGGGAAACAAGCGCAGGCAGAGAGCAACTCGCACAAAGGGGATCCACGCAGGCTGTGAGGTGGTAGGAGTGGGAATTCGGGGCTGCAAGGAGGCTGAGGGAGGTTTCAGCCAGGCTGGTGTTGGGAAAAGCAATGGTTTGACAAAGCAGCAGCTTTCTGCCCGGCCTGGCTGGTACACAGCGCACTGGACAGAGCAGCAGGACCGGGGCAACTTCATTTCCTTCAGTCTCGGCTGCTGCTGGAGATGCCTTTAAACTTTGTCTCCAGCGTGCTGTCCCAGGGTGTGCTCCTCACTCTTATCTCTTCTTTCCTTTCTCCTCTTCCTTTTCTATCTAGTGCCTGAAATGTGTCCTGAGGGTTTGACAGTTTCTATTTCATCATTTCATCCCTCTGTATGGAAGACTGCTGAGCACCATGCAGTGAAGTTACTACCAGCCTGGAAATCCTGAATATCTGCCTGCCCTCTTATCTGCTTTGGTGCCAGACTCTTGATATCTCACTCCCCTCCATCACTCACCCTGTGCCTGTAATGGTGTAACAAATAAAAGTTCTAAATAACTCCCTTTGCTGTGGGGAAGGGAAAGAAAACCGAACTAAAAAAGGCTGCCAACACAGAGAAAGAGGCAGAGACAGATTGTTTCCCAAGGTTTCCTTCCAGCTCCCAGTATACCGAGGGGAGGTTCATTAAAACCAGTGTTGGATTTCAGGGGGAGCAGGACCAGCAGACACCATTTTATTTCACCTCAGAGGACACAGTTCAAGCCCCAGTTTGCCACCTTTTGCAAGTCACCATTTATTAGGAGGCTCTGCAAAAGCCTGGCTATGCTTTCTGCCTTCCACAAAACCCGACTCTTTCAATAAATACAGAAATCCACTCACGTCTGGACAAATGTTCAGGTAGGATGAAATTTCTAAATTTCAGTTGTCTCACTTTCTCCATAAAACAAAGCAGGGATCAATCATTGGACAAGACACAAATTAAATAAAAAAAATAAAAGAGAATGCTGCCAGTCATTGGCTCAACGAGTTTCTCCCCACCTAGGGTTTGTGGTGATTTATTTGTCCATTAGGGATTTAAGGCTTAGCAATTCTCTGAATTATTCAGAATGAACCCAAAATTCAGTTGAGGAATCCTGGGTGAATCAGAACATTTCCAGGTCTCTTTTTTTTAATATCTTCAAGCATTCTAGTCCTGACTGTGTGAGAGGGCATGCTGCAAAGGCTGGGCAGAGCTGTGCCCATCCCAGCCCTGCTCCGTGGGGAATGCACCTGAAATTCCTTCCTTCCACCAAGCACTGACTGCATCAGGCTGCAGGTGTGCTCAGGCACAGAACTATGAAAGAGCGAGGTTCCACCTTGCACAGGCTCGTGACAACTCTTCTGTGCACTCACGTTCAAAAACCTCTCAGAAATAACAGAGGATTTTGGGAACACTCCCCTCTGTCAAGACAGACAGAGAGTAGTACCTCTATCCAAAATCATAGGAGAGAGGGGGCGCCTCCAGCGCGCTGCAGAAACAATTCCAGCTGGAATCTGAGCTGGAATCTGAGCTGGAACCTGAAGGACGGATTTTTGCGTGTACACATATCTATAGGAGAGAGATTCACGGGGTTTAGGGCGTGTTAAGCATGCAGAGATCAGGAAAGCAGCGGTGCAATATCTGCTCCTGTGCCCCCAGCGCCTGCAGGAGATTGTGTGATCAGGGAACAGTGGCCAGGCTGGCTCCTGACTGAGGAACCCCCTCTCCGCAGCCATGGCACCCTGGATGGAGCGCTGCAGGCTCTGCAGGTCTGCTGTGCTTCTGGCAGAAGGGGAAAACAGCCCCTTCAGATGCAAATAACAGCTAAATAGTAAGTGATATTCCAACAGGCATTGATTGTACTCTGGCCACGAAGTTAATTTAGTTAATCACACAGGACGGCTCGGCGAGGCCAGCTGGAATCATCGCCCATCTCTAGCAGGAAAGAGCTGCACCCCTTCACCAGCTGAATACCAAAAGCTTCTCTGCGCACTCCAGATTGCACCTCCAAATAATTTCCATATTCATCCCAAGTACGGTTGGGCGCAATCAGAAAGTTTTCGGAGCTACACTCCGTTCCTAGGCTCAGCCTGCCAGTCAGCACATCAGAGATCATTGTTGAGAGCCATTCCCAAACATGTCGGGAATCTGCAATTAGCGACATGAACAATGGGATTTCACAGATGTAGGTTACATGCTTTCAGAGGAGAAATGGCACTTGCTGGCAGTGGGGAAATACTTAAGAACTGCTTATCCCCTAATTAGACAAGGTACTGTTCTCGGAGTGCTGAATGCTAAGCGCTGCTCCAGCATGTGCTCGTCTTAACCCCACAGAATTATGCTGAATTACCGAGGTTCCATCTGAGCCCTCCTCAGCCAAGGCTCCTTGCAAAAACAGATGGAGCAGCTCGGCTGTTTCCATGCTGACACATTTAGGCTGCAAAAGTGCGGGATTAAGTTCAAATTTATCATAAAATCACTTTCGCTAGGACGCTGTAGGCTTTATATCCTTCTCGAGTATGACAAACAGAAAGACAACACTGTCTGCATGGTGTTTCAAACAGGCAAATAGATGAAAAGGTTGGGAAGAAATGTTGGTTTAACAGCCGCAGAGGGGGTGCTGAGAACAGAGTAGGACAGCCAGCCCCAGAAATCTTTATAGTCCCTCGAGGGCTGATTTTAACAGATGGATTTCCCAGGACACATCAAGGCATCATGTCACCCACAAGGGCACTGCAGACACTAAATCCCACATTAAACGGGCAATCAGCTGGTTATGGGCTGGATATCAAACCCAGAAAGAGGTGATGAATGCAGGTTGGGATGATGTTGTGATATTGTCACCTGCGAGGAAAGGCTGGCAAGTGACAGAATACGCCTGGTTTAGGCTGATTTTCCTTCTCTGAAGCAACACAAAGTGATTGGAACAGAATCCAGGAGCGGGGCCAAATCAGCCCTGGCTTTCAAATGCAGTCTGGAGAGAGATTGCAGCACCAGACATCCATCAGTATTGCTGGAACATTCTGAGGGGAGACTGCCCAGAACCCAAGCAGGACACACAGAGAAAGGGCCGCTGGCAGAGCTTGTCAGAGTCTGTGCAAACTCACATCTGGGAGCTCCTGCTCACGAGACAAGGTTTCCCTTAGATTGCAACTTCCATAGGATATCTGACAAATTTCCTTTAGCTTGTAAATTCTTTAAGATATCTGACAAGGTTTCCCTTGGATTGTAACTTCCATGGAATATCTGACAAGGTTTCCCCTAGATTGCAACTTCCATAGGATATCTGACGAGGTTTCCCTTAGACTGTAACTTCCATGGAATACATCCCCTCACAGACATTGAAGGGCTGCTTCTCTAAGAAAACCAGAATAAAACTTCGGGATGTGACTCTTAGAGAGTGAGATCTTCACACTCAAAGTTTGAAGTTTAACTCCAGACCTCCTGTCAGAGATGTCTCAAACTCCTCTGTGGTTTCCAGAACTTCTAACTGGGAATGATGATCCCCATTTTGAAACTGCTCCTAAGATTCTGAAACGGAACCATTTGAACTTTCTTGGGAATGCGCCAGGAGGAGCAAGTGCTGCTCGTCTGAGGCACAGGGCAGCCAAGTGCCCAGCTTGCTCCTGCAGGCGTGGATTTCCTGCTCTGAATTTGGCAGTCTGGGGTCCTAAACTCACAGCTCCTCCACGTAAGAAACTCCCTCAAGTATGACTGTGTTAAAATTTCATCTTGTGAAGAAACAGCATATTTAAACGAGATTAAATTCCATCTCAGTCTTCTGCTCAGCTTTCTGCAGTGACACGTTCTGGTTCCTTCTCCCCCGCTGGCAATCCGCATGCACATCGTGTGCTGCTTAAAGTGCAGAGCAAAACCTTTCCTCAGCCACGGCCTTTCAGAAGTTTGTTCAACCTTTCTCCTCAAGGTAATTTGTTTCTTTTTAACGGAAGACTTAAGTTATACTAATATATCGTCGGGATCATAATGAGAATGCTGGCAATTGGATGTCTAAATACCAAACCAAGACCAGAGATCGGTCATTTTTTCAAGGTTTCTTTGTAGTTCTGTGAAATTACAGGTCTGTAAAGGTACCAGGCTTCATTGTCTGGTGAGCCCTGTCTTGCTAAATGCCAGGACACCGAAGTGAAGGCTATCTCACATCTCCTTTTGTTACTGGCAGGGGTGTGAAGTAAACAATTCAATCAATTGGTGAAGAGATTCATCCCCCAAAGAATGAGGTTTGTTTTACACTCAAATTCAGGAGGGGAAAAGAAAGGACACAGCACTGAGCGGACAGAGCAGAACAGAAGTCACCAGGGCGTGGAGACAGAATGTGTGCTGCTGTTTGTGTGCAGAGCTTTAAGCAGTTTACCACACAACTGTGTCAGATGAGCAGACCAATATGAAAATTTAAATTTCACAGCACAGAATTTTATATAGAATACTCATTCCCACGTACTCAGACTTGGAGCGAAACGTGAAGGTTCTGTAAATTCTAAATTCCACAACTCTGAGTTTCCATTTTTAGTTGTGGCCAAACTGTGATTACCTGGCATAACACACACCGGAAGAACCAGCCAATTTTAATACTTGGGCTCTTTCATTTGCATCAAGTCTTTATGGATGTTTAGCATCTCCACCTGAAGATGAAATACATCTTCCAAAACCGGGGAAATCTGCATCGCAAATTAAACCAACTGCTAAAATGTTACAGCAATGTCTGCATTGAAGACTGATTTTGATCTCTGCTAACAGATTAAAATTGCTTACAACCCTAGGTGACACATGTAAATATTTAGCAGCAACATCTCCTTAGCATTTTTTTTTTTAAAATCTTTGGTGTTTCTCTTACCTTTAAAGCACCATGTTTCTCGTTTGCTTCAAGGATGAAGATTTCTGCCATATCCTCGGCGTGCTCTGACCGTGCGTGGACGAACAAGGCTCTGCCAACTTCCGATACATTCTTGAGTGCAACCAAATTCCCGTCAAGCTCCACCGTAAAGTCCGGGTTCGAAACTTCAAAGTTCAATTTGTTATTCCCCTGGCAGTCATCAAATTTCACTGGGGGGGAAAAAAAAAATGAAAAAAAGAGAAAAAATATAAGCATCCACGTTGGAACACAAGCTTCAGGTATCTTTATATTATTAATTTGTCTACAGATTTGGGAAGAAATGTCAGTCCAAGGGGAAAAACTTTCAGAGAAATTCTGTATTTTTCTGACTCTACCTCATGAACAAGTCCATGAATATGCACTTGCAGAAGGGTGAGGAGGCTTTGGCCATTCTAACCAGGCTGGAGATAAATAAAACCCTTTGGCCAGGAGCCTTTTGTGATCAATGCCATCAAAGGCATCCCAGTTCCACCAGCTGAGCAGAGGCAATGGGGACCTTGTTGTGCTCCTCATCACAGCCCAGGACCCCGAAAGGCTCTGCTGGGCCAAAGTGCTTTCAGCTATTCAGAACCTCTTTAGGCTCAGCACTGGCTGTTCACAGAATACTCAGCCCCAGCCTACTGCAAACCCAAACTGTAACATTTCCTGCTCTCAGGATTGTCACACAGCTCGTGAGCTTCTCTGTACCTAATGATTGTGAGAACTTTTAATTGAACAGCGCCTGTCAATAATCCTGTTTCACTTTACTCGCAAGGTTTAAAATATTTAGGAAGGCCGGCATAAAGAGCAAAATGTCCCTAAAGCACAAAGGTTTGAGTCTTTGCCTCAGATTTCTTCTCTGAGTCAGGTAGATTCACTTTGCACCAAATAGTGGATAAAATGTTAGAGATTTAACTGCCAGAATATGAGTAAGAGATCTTCACCAAAAACTTATCATTGCTAAATGAACTTTGCAGGTTTTGACATCTCTGAACAATAGATTTGCATGTGAAAGGTTTTTCTGCAAGAAAATCTGTTTTGTATTCCCTGCCTGCTCCTGGAGTTACTGCAGCTGCATTTCTCTCTTTACCTAGGCACTCTAGCTATCTTTATTTTACATTTCACTTCCACTGGACCTTTAAAAACTGCATTACACTTTCAGAAAAGACCACAGACAGGGATACCAGCTTCATAAAATCAACAAAAATGGAGTTTTACAACAAAATAAAACACTTGGCATAATTGTTTAAATTCGCTGTACAGATTTTTTCTATTGGGTCATTGTTTTTGAAGGAAGAGAAACAATCCCAGAGTCTCTCATGGCCAATCCCTAAACTCTTCCTGACCATGGAATCTCAGTAACTGGTCCTAAAGCACAGGAGTGGTCTCATTGGAATGGAGGGTGGCCACTTAATCCTCCTGGGGAGTTACACAAAAATCCTCTTCACCAAATTTTGCATCTCTTTCCAGACAGACCAACGTGAAGGGAGGGCTGCCAGAGGACCTTGTGGAGATCCTTCCTCCCTGGGCATTCACTGGGGTTGAATTCCAGAGCAGAACACCACAGGGAAAAAGAACCATCACTGATCCCAGAATTTACAGCTTCATTTCATGATGAATATTAATGAGATGGGTTCAATTAAAAATTAAACAATGCCAAAATTGCACACATTCAAACAGAATAAGGCACAAAGTGAGATGTGGGGCACTGTTCACCAAAGCAAGAGTGGAGGGTTGGCCTGGGGCTGTTCCTGCCTCCCACCCAGCCACTCTCTCCCTCCCCACCCCAGCAGAACTGGGGAGAAAGATGGAAAAACCTGGGGGTCAAGCTAAAGACAGGCAGGTCACTTACTAATTACCATCACTGGCCAAACAGAAATGACTCGGGGAAAATTAATTTAATTGCCAATTAAAACAGATGCAGATGTTGAGAACAAGACAGATTTAAAGCCACCCCACGAAGCCGTGCCCCTGTGAATTCACACCAGACAATCCTCCTCTCTTCCCAAGGAGAGGCCAAACCCCGACAGACGCCTCAGTCTCCTGCAGAAAAACTCCCCCAGCAGCTGAAGGATCTGCTGCTGCACAAGCTTTAAGCTCAATTACAAGTTTTTTAACTAAAAACTGCTCCTGTTTCCTCCACTTTACTTTAGGGCAAGAGAACTATCCTTGGATTCACAGTGGGACGGAAAACCAGAATTTCATCAGCTCATTTGCTGTTTCATCGAATTTTGCTGAAAGCCAGAGGGATTATAAATCAAAAAGAAACAAAAACTCTTTCCCCTCAGATGCTCCAGTCTCTCCAGACAAACCTATCTCGGGCTGTCATGTAGCAGATCCTGCAAAGTCTTGCACTGGAGGAGAACCAGGAGGGAAAACCACGGAATTTGGGAGCAGCAGCAGCAGCTTGAAGCAATTTCAGAGTGCTCAGGCTGGGCTGGTGCCCACACACCAGGGCTGGGAACCATGTCCAGGAAGGGTCTTGGGATGGGAGATCTTGGGGAAAAGTTTCCCCAGTGAAAAACCACTCACTGGAGTTCAGGTTGGGTTTATGACAGGCATTTTAACCAACTCACTGCAACTTCTTAAAGCTACCAACCAACAAAAACACAACATTTTCCTGTCACTACAAATGTGGGAAGTTGAAATTCTCTATACAAACCACTGTCAAGATACTGCTTAGATTGCAGCTTTGTGGATTAAAAGTCTCTTATTCTTTTAATCCCCTAAAAAACCACAAAATCCAACTAAATAATAATAATTTAAAACATGAAACAATGTTTAGGAACTTGTATTGGTGGCATGCCTTCCCACTGCAGAGGGTTTGGCGCTGCCTGACCCTTAGGGACACTCCCAACCCAAGCCAGTCTATGATTCTATGAACAAATATGTGCTTCTCACAATCAAAAGCTGCTGGTGAGTCACTATTAATAGCTGACAACTGGAAAGATTTAGCATTGGCCTCTGAGAAGTTATGTGAGGAATAAAAAAGTTCAATTCCCAGTCCCACCACGGAAAGAAGAGTGTTTGCTGAGGTTAACAGCGAGGAGAGGGAAAGGAAATGGAGAGGCTCTGAGAATGCTGATATGTAGGAGAGAAATTAGAAGTGGAAGGAGATAAAGTGATCATGGGGATAGAGAACACTGGAGATTATTTGGTCTAAGGAGCAACAGGGATGACACTGAAACCAATTGTTGAGGGAGTGGAAGGGAACTCGAGCCTTAGATAAGATCCCTCAGCTGAGCGTGGGGTCAAACGTGGACCCGATCAGGATAAGGCTGTGTCCTGCACAGGGCTGCCCAGGGAGCACCACACGAGGCTGAATTGCATTCCTGGTCATCCTCACGGAGCTCCTCTCTGGGAATGCTTGCTTCCTCAAACTCGTGTGGCTTCTGGAGCAAAGCCACTGCAAATACCCCAAATTCACAGTCCTTGAGCTGCCCAAGCAGGCTCCAGGAGCAGCTGCAAAGTCCCAGGAGCTAAGCACACCTCCCTTCCCTGCCAGGAACCCCGAAAGCTCTCAGGAGTTTCAGCTTCATCAGCTTCCTCAGATTTCCCATCCGCTGCGTGACATCTATCTCTTAACCAAAGCTGTACCTTGTTAATGCGCATTAAATACAAAGGAAAATAGGGTTTTTGGTCATTACTCTCTGGTGAAAAAAATCTTAGTTTGTACATAAAGCCAGTGTAGAAATCTCTACGTAAAACTATAAAATGTGGTTGATTAATTAATTAGTCCTTCTGTTCCCCAAGTTCCAAGCAGTGCAACGGGAAATGAGGCAGAAGGTGTGGATGTCAGCTGTGGGAAGCGCCAGCCTGGGCTGCAAAGGTGCTCCCTGAACACCCAACACTGCTGCGTGCCAGCCCTGGTGCCATATGGTCCCTGTGACGATGTTTGTGATGTTCCTGCGTCTGTCACCGAGGTGAGGTGTGAGGAGAGCCCTGAGAGGGATAATTGAGATAATTGATGGATAATTCCCACTGCCCACGTGCATTAGAGCAGGGTGAGAGGGGCCACAGCCCCCAAAGCTGCCGTGTTCTCCTGCCACTCGCTCTGTTTAGAGCTCAGGGAGTTTAACTGGGTTTCAAACTCCTCAGAGCAAAGGCCCCTTGTTCACTCTGCCTGAACAGCACCTGCAACAAAATGATTCATGTTGAGTGCTCAGGGTGCTGCGAAAGTGCAGAATGAGTCACAGAAACAGCTCCGCTCTGGCCCCAAAGGAAAATGTTGGTAATGCTGCACCAGACACGACAGCGAACCTCTCATTGACAGGAATTCAATGGGCAATTAAAACAATGATCTAATATTTCTATGAAGGTGGAGCTCTTCATTTATTGACGCAGCTATGACTCTTTTGATGCTCCTAGTCATGCTCCAGCTGCCAAATGAACATCTTTATTGTGCCTAATATGCCACATGCTATGAGACAGGCTCCAAAACTCCAGGCAAGCAAAATGAAAACACTGCCAAGCAGCTCCCAGTGAAAAACACGAGTGTCATTCATCGCCCTCTGTTCATTTCCCAGCCTCCCGTGTTAGACTTCTACTCCTTTTTGGAAAATTCACGTGTAAATTGCACAGAATAGTTCCTTCCACCAAGCAATATTCAAAATTAGCAATACCTGTGTGCATCCCAAGGCTTTAATCACTGACTTTGGGCTTATTATCATCCAAAGGCCTGCTGGAAAAACTTGTGCAGGACCCCAAGTCCATTACTGCAATTGTTGAAAACTATGTATCTTTTAAATTTCTATTTTTATTTCTTTAGTAAGAGTCGGCTAGATCTTGCTTTGGGAAGGAATTTCCTTCGTTTTGTTTTAAAAAGATAGGTTTAACATCTTGTCAGGCTGGGAGTAACACCCGAGATACGCAAGAGATAACAGACATCGAGGACCATCAGAGGGTGTTAATGGACCATCAGCCCAAGCCAATGCCCCGAGCAGAGCAAAGCCACTTATTCCCAGAAAGGGCTGATAAGAAGTATCCTGAAACGGAAATCTAATCAACACCAAAGATAAAGAAACTCAGACCCAATGAGAACCTGGATACTGGGGTTTACCTCATTTTGTACCAATAAGCTTTGAAATCATGTGTTCCTATGGACGTTGAGTGTATAAAATCTAAGGGAAATTTCGAGAGAAGGATGTGTGTTTGGAATATTCTTCCTGGGCACATCCTGGCCAGAATAAAGTAATGCCTAATTCTCTATCACTTCAAATATAGTGCTAGAAGGTTTTTATTTTCTTCCCGGTTTTCGGTGACACAATGATGGGGAGAGTTGCAACTGGAAATATCAACCTTTCTAGATCTCAGCAAGGAAACTCAGGTTCCTGGGATTCATCCTTTCAGCGCATCCCATTTCCACTCTTATGATACGGGAGGGTTCTCACCGCTGTGATATTTATGATAATGACCCCCAGATGTTTTAAAGAATACCATTTTAAAACATTAACAGGTTACCAGTTGCATTTCTTGTGAACTGCAGCAAAAGAAAACAAGCAGAAATAGGTTTGTATTCCAAACCGTATGTTGGCTGATATATTGCACTTCCAAAGTAGTTTTTTTTCTGGGTTCAATTCTCAGAAGTTTAATCTGTTTTGAACAGTGATACTGAATCCATAATTTTCTCTCTGGTGAGATCTCCACAGAGGTATTCTGAATAAATAAATACACATATTTATCTATAAGCACACCAAAACTAGCTCTGTGTGTCTCTGTGTAAAGGTATTCCTATTTTTCTGTTAGCTGATCATAACAAGCAACAAAATGGCTCCTGAGTGAGGAAATTTCACATCGAAACTCCAGACTTAATTACTCTATCAATGAATATTAGGATCTTTTTTGTAAATATAACCCAGCCTGGCTCAAATCTTTGGGAATTACAGCATCAAAGCAATATTACCCTTTGCATTTTTTTTTCTTATCCTTTCTAGCAAATAACTTTAGATCATATTGAAGCCACCAGTCAGAAGCTGTGTCTGTGATGGGTCTGGAGACGCACAAAAAGCACATTACAGCTGCACAAAGACAACTGAACTTCCCAGCCCAGCAGGAACTCCCTGCTTAGGAGTCAAATTTGGGAGGAAACTTCCCAAAAGCTGTCTCCTCTAAAAGGCAGATTTCAGTCCCTCCCCCAGCCAAGGTACAAAAGGAATTTTCTTGGAGGAAGGTGGAAAAAATCCTGTTTATGTAACAAGCAAGGTGCATGCAGGCATGGAAAATAAAATGAATAATGTTAGATAATAAACTTTCTGTGTTGTGGAGAAAGATGGGGGATTTTAGAGCCCTTTCTCTGGCTTAGCTCCCCCAAAGTGTGGGGAGGTGGCTCTGGTGGCTCCCGACAGGGTTCCAACGAATGTCTCCCCCAGAGATGGTTGATTTTTTGGACAAAAAAGCCAAGCTAAACAGTCTAAAAAAAGAAGAAGCAAAAAGCCGCAGTTCCAGAGGAAAAAGAAACTCCTTTTTGTAGCTAACAGGGCCGCCAGCTGTGGTGATTAACAAGGAGGGGTCCCGGCCTTCCCAA
>VYZT01061400.1:0-60792 GCA_013400735.1 Pomatostomus ruficeps
ATGAAGGAAAAACAGAGTAAGAATATCCTTCATGCTGTTGCTATGCTTTGTTGCACATACTGCAGTGTGAAATGTATTGCCTGTACTATTTCTTATTTCTTTTGTGGCTGTAAAGATTATTCAATGATGTTTTTGTTCCTCTAGCAAACAATGGCAAATGCAGCTCAGAACAGAAGTGGAACATTTCCCCGCTTCACTGCTAATGTGATAAGATAATTATTCCAAAAATAAGCTCCCACTTGCCTCTCAGCAAGGCGTGGAGAGCTGTTATGGTATTGGCTGGAGACAATTTACCAAGAGTTATGAGAGAGAGACTGCTTTGTGTTTGAAGATGCTGACAAAGTGGAAAGAGAAGACAGGTAAGACCATCTGCTGTTCACATCTGAAAGAGAAATGGTAGATGACAGAAAACTGTGTCTAACCCTGAAGTAAATCCAAAAAGCCTTCCCTCATTCCTTACATAGGGCCTTTCCTGTGTACAGCTTGATTGACAGCTGGCGAGGACCTTGGAAGATAAGGCTGCACTATAAGGACTCATAGTACAGAGAGGAAAAGACAGGAGGTTTGGGGAAGGCCAGCAATGAAGCACTGCTCTGGTTGATGCTTGTTTGCACATGTTACATCTGTGCAATTCTACAGAGTTGAAAATCTTTTAAATTACTATCTATTACTAAGAATTGCTGATCGATTCTCATTCTATATGTATCAATACTTTCTGAAAATGTTACCTACTCACATAGTCATTACCATTTTTCCTATAGTGTTTGTCTTGTTCTCTCTCTCTCCCTAGGTTTTGTGAAACAAGCTTTCAGCTTCAGGCAGAGTTCAGACACAGAAACCAGCAATTTTTTACTCCTGACCCAAGTCTCTTGGGGGGATCCTGATTTTTCTAACTATTGCTAATCAGGGACAAACCCACTTACAGGAGATGATCAGCTCCCCACTACTCTAAGTGGGATAATGCAGCTACACTGACCTTCATCAGCAGACAGCGGCCAAGGATAAAATACCACACTAAAAAACTGATATGAGAGAGAGCTCACCTTATGTTTCTGTTTGTGTCACAGCAAACCTCCATTTGTTCTCTTAGTTTTTTCTTTAAAATACGTTTGCTATCTCCATCCCCAACAGCCACTGTTTTCCCTTTTTATTAGACATATCTCAGATGCAGGCCCTGTAACTTGACTTTTCTTTCTCACTCAGATGCTGTTTTTGGGAGAAGTCAGTCCTGAAAATTGCTGGGTTATATGTACATTATGATTTGAAAGCAAACCATGGTGTACATTAGGCCCCAGCTTTTTAATTATCAGTTCATAATGAAGGGCTCTCTTTGCAGCGGGAAAAAAAAAAATTCCTGAAGGTTTCCAAGGTTTCCTGCATGGTTTCCAAGGCTTGGAAGAAAATATAGATCATTTGACACTGAGTCTCTCTGCATTCACAGTGTAGAACGGAAAATTCCAGCTTTGCCATAACCCTCTGATCCCAGAAAAGCAACTAGCTATACTGCAGCAAGCCAGGAGGGAATGCTGGGAGAGTGGTCCACCCACACTGTGAGCAGGCAAGTCTTTCCATGTGTATAAAGAGTATTAAAACCAGAAATGGATGATTCAAGCAGTAAATCTTAAAAAAATACAAAGAAAAATATGGATGGAAGTCCACTCCATACGATAGGTCAAAGTTCAGCAGTTTTAAGAGAAAATACAAAGTTTTCTTCTTTAGAAAGATCTTTCTCTTCCCTGACCCTGCATTTCATCTAAGTGCTAACCTCCATTAAACTATTCAAGCAAGAAAAGCAGAAAGTCAAAATCATAAAAGCCAAATTAAACTGAGGAATCAATGCCAAGGTTTTACACTTGAAAATGTTCAACTGCCAAACCCACCACCTTTGAGAGGCTTTCTAATTGGTCTTGATTTTCCAAGCAAGATGTACAGACCCTGCCAGAGTATGCAGGCTTTAATACAATTCAGAAGCTTTTCATTTCCTAAAAATAAACAACAGAACTTCAAAGAAAGCTGCCAAACGTGCAGATGTAGTGAAACACCAAGAATGTGGTACAGGAATTGTACAAAGATGACTACAATTGCTATGCCAGCCTGAAGCAAGTTAACAACTCACTCCTTAAGAGACTAATTTCATTGCATTTTTACATCTAAACTGATCTTTTCTTCAGCTGAATTTAAGTCCTCATCTCTAGTTCAAGGCCAAAATACTTCCTACAGGAAAAAGGCCCCTGTGGCCTCTGAGAGACAGCAGATGCTGCCAGATCAGGAACTCCTGGAACTCAAGGAGGCCTGTGCAGCCTCACAGGGAGGGGCAAAGCACAGGTGAACCAAGCCCTGCACTCATTCTGCTATGTTTGGGCAAGAGAGGAGATGGCAGGGTTTAGCAGCAGGAGATGGAGTCAACCTTGTCCTTAACCGGCCACCTCTCAGACAGTGCTGTGACAGCCTAGGATCCTGACCTCATGTGATAAGTCCTATTTTTGTATCTCAGGTGTTACGTCCTTCAAGATCTTTTGGACGGGGTTTCTGCCACTCCTTTAATGACTGACCAACCAGTCATTTGTTTCTGCATTTTGCATTAGCCAGCTTCTGCATTTTGTATTAGCCAGCTTATCTTCTCTTTTCCCTCCACAGCCTGATGACTGCTCCACTACAGAACCTCTCCTCACCTGGAGAAAGTCACTCCTATACAAATGTTTTCAGATCCTTGTTTCAATGTCAAGTCTCCTCACAAGTCTTCCATGGCTGCTATTAAAGGTTTGCTGTCCCCATGCCCAGAGAGTTTTTCTTTCCAATTTTCATCCCAATATCTCTTATCTCAACACTCAGATTTCTCTCCAGCTCCATTATTTCAGGATTTCTACCAACATGACTGTGCATTGTCATTCTCTGTGTCATTTTCCATTAATTTCCACAATACTCACTATTGCCATTCTAAAAGAAATATATTTCTGCTAAGCCTGACAAATATTTATCCATCAAACAGAAAATATTTTGGAATTAAAAGAGAAAACACTGTATTACAGCAGAATCTAGTTTTGCTTTCTGGGCATGATCCTAGATTCACTGTTAACAACAGAACTGTTATATCAGATATGTTGTACAGACTTTTTGCTTGTTTATTTGAAATGTGATTTTTAGAAACAGAATATTCCCACATACTTTGTCCACACCTGTTGCTGAAAAGGGAAAGTTAGAGCATGTGCTTGCCCACATCACATGCTAGAACAGACACAGAGCACAAATCCTGCGAAGAAAAAGGCTGCCTTTTACAAACTTCTTTATTTCTATCAATTTATGGGAACATCATACTGAGTTATTTCACTTGGGTGAGAATTCTGCAGTCAGGGCACAGGGTTTAATTAGCAGCTAAAAAGTTACTAAGCCAGTTCATAAGCTAATCTGCATTCTGTGGTCAGCTGTTTCCCAAATTCCTTCTTCAAAGCAAACACCTTTTATATCCACTTATTAGCTACTGAATGTGCTTTGCTACTTGCAACACAAATAGGTTTTCATCCTGTGTGTTATTATTTTCCAAACTGTAAGTATGTAAAAATAACTGTCTTTCTCCTTTTGGAGCTGTTCTATCCAAATGGCTCATATTTTTTTCCAAAATCTCCAGGTCTCTTTGTTCTTCTTTTAATTTAATTGCAATTGCAAACTAAACCACATTGCTCAGCAGAAGCAGCCTGGGCTTCCCTCAGGAAGGGACCTGCAGGCACCTGGAGATAGGAGTGCTAGTGGCAATGGAGAGTTGGTGAGTGACAAAGAGTTAAGAAATGCAAAAATCCTCTGGTCCAAAGGTCTGAATCCTGAGGTAGGTTTGAGGAACAATCAATTGGCATAGCATGTGCTGAGAATACACAATCTGCCCTGCATATGCTTTGACGCACTGGATCAAAACACCTGTTATAAAGGAATTAAACTGTTCTTGCAGGTTTCAAAGGTTAATACACGCCTTGCCACAGCCCACAGCTCCATGGAACTCCAAGTGATAGGGGCATTCTGCATCTTAATAGCAGGACTTAGAGCCAATTCACAGGTTACTCATTTCTGTCCTAAATCCGGTATCACAGGCTGCATCTTATTTAATATGACACAGGACTGTCATTCCTCCACAAAGAGCCTTGTCACATTTCTATTCCTCACATGGGCAGTGCCATTTTCAGTCTGCTTCTTTCAATGGGAAATGTATCATCACTAAGATCAGGAGTCCAGCTGTACTGCTCTTCTACTCCCTATTTAAAATTTTGTAGCAGAGGGACTATAATAATAAGAAAATCAACATCTTACAGAAAAGGTCAGCATGAACTTACGTAGTTTGATGCAAGATCTGGATGCAGATAATCAATTCCTGCAATAAGACAATGATAGAACAGAAACCAAAGGTTAAGAGCTTCAAAAAAGATTTTCTAATGATCACAGAACAACATTCCTTTACAACCATAGGAAAATAATCATGGAGAATAATGCAACTGATTGAAATGAGATTCCAGTTTTTAAATGTGGACTTTTCAATCATTTATGTCAAAATCCAGATGCCAATTGAAAAAGTGAGCTGAATGACAAAGTTTACTGACCTGTTTTATAGATATCATATTTACTTATAAGGATTAGTTTAAATCACAATTTTATCTTTGTATGAGTTTTGTCACCTCAAAGCATACCAAAACTAACAAGACTGGTAAGCACTGGATCAGTACAGGATAGAAAAACTAGTATTTTTAACCACTGAAAATTGTAAACTAAGTAGAAAATTACCTAGAGTAGACTTGGGGTGATCACTAAGGCAAACATTTCAGATTATATGCATGAAAGAGAACTTTTAATATTGGATTAAACCATTTGAGCAACTATCTGTGCATAGGCTCCACATTTTGGTAGCATGCTAAGATTCTAACAGAGCATTGGTGTGTAATATACTCATTCTATTGTATGGCATCTTTCTACACATGGCAAATGTACAAATCCCAGTGGATGGTGTAACAGAGGCAGCAGACCTACACTCAGATGGGATAAGATGACCTATTACGTAGCCAGTTAAAACATATGAAGAAATGGCCACCAATCTTATGGTACATTTTCATCATTACCACTCTATCCTGTTTTTCCAAACACCTCATCATTATATGCTCTATTTTATTTGCAAGGACAATGCCATATCATCATAGCTATTCTGATGAAAATGTTACCTCTCATTTTGTAGGGTCCTTAGCACTACCTTTGTATTAGGAGCCCCTTGTTACTGATCCAAATGGTAGATGGACAATAAAAATCTCAATGAAGAATCCTGTTATTCAGGCCCTCTTTTCAGAGTTACTAGAAACAAATTATAAGACAAATTACTCTCTTCTCTAAAAGCTGTATCTGATGGACCATCAGTTTTATTGACGCAAAGTTCAAATAGTTTGCCATCATTCCCATCACAGTCATGCCTTGCTAATCTGAAAGCCAAGTCCTGCCTCTGTGAGATCAATGAAATTGTGACACAAGAGATCATCTCTCAGATGAGATTGATTTTTCATCATTACACAGATCAGGTTGCTCAAGGCCTTATCCAGTCTGGCTTTGAATACTCCCACAACCTCCCTTGGCAACCTATTACAGTATCTCACCACCCTCATAGTAAAGATATCCTAATATCCAGATGCCTGAGTTTACTTTCCTACTTCTACACAAACCCTGCCATAGGAGTAAGCAGGTGAGGAACAGAAATAAGTGAGGACAGATCACAGTTGACCCTGGAAAACGTATGTGGATCCAGACATTTTATTTATTTTTAATATTATTCAGCCCCATTAAAGAAAAATATTCAAAATTTATTCCAAAGAAGAGTGTTAAGAGACTCCATGGAATTCCTGTACTTCAGCAAGAACCCATAAGTAGAACAGCTGTAACTTCAACTGTACCTTTTATCTTCATCTTTCCTGAACTTAGTCTTAAATTAGTAATATAGCTAATATGCAGATCTTTATTGACATTCAGCATGAAGGTGTTTAATTATTTCAGCTATCAAGTATGACTTTGAAAATAATGTAATCAAAAAAAGGTTTTCTTAAATGTTTTTTGCACAGCAATTACATCCTCCAGTCAGTGCCTACAAAAGTCAAGGGGAGTTTTCCCTTAGATTTAAGGGTCATGGCAGTGTGCCCTGGAAGATACCTGAGTGATAACTGCAAACTACTTTTAATGCTTGGATATCCATTGCTTCAGTACCCTATCTTTGTATCATATATTCCCTGAAGATCTCCAAGTATTTATGGAGGCTGGTATTCTCACCACTATAAGCAATCGATTATTACTTTTTAATCCTTTTTTTACTTCAATTACACGAAAAAAGTCTACTTAAAAGTATTAAAGTAGCACTCAGTCTGCACTTACCATCATCCATAATTCCTATGGTTACTCCCTTCCCTGTGTATCCCAGCTCCCATGCTTCAGCTACATTAAGGTCAAGTCCAGGAGTCCCATCTGCTTGACCAGTGTTAATCTAATACATCAGTGAAAAAGAAAAATAGCTTTTTTTACTTGACTGACATATTTCCACAGCTACTGGTTTTTCCTTTATGTCTTTGCATGTATCTTTGGTACAGAAAATATATCCCGTTTGTTTTGGAGTATACATCTGTACATAATCATATCTACTGTAATAATGCAGGTGTAAAAATAAGAAAAAACCTGAAAAAACCCAACACTGGCAAAATTCAATTTTTTGTGGTTTCTAAGATTTGGTTAAACATTGAATCTTTTGGATCCCAAAAAAGGACTTTTCTACTTAACATGTCAGGCCAGTGGGTCAATCCAGGAAAAAAGTTAGATTAATTGATCTTACAGAGAATTTTTTTATGAGCAGGAAATCCTTTCTTCTTGAAAGCAAGGATCTACTGTACAGCTTCCTAAATTTTTGTTATTTTTATCACTGCAACATTTTGATTAACTACTAGAAAATAAGTCAATAATCCTCACTTTAGTTTATCGACTCATCAAGGATAAAATCCCATCCATGCTAATGTGTATCCATTCATTTGAAAACTCTTGCCTTAGGAAAAAAACTGCAGCCGTATTGGATGGATTCATGAAACATAAGAAGTGGATTAAGAAGAAACATTACTCTTAAGCAAATTACCCTTCTTAAGTTAACAAGGCAGTACTGCATTTACTGAGTATTTAATCATAAATATGTTGCAACAATAAAACTGACCAGAACTACTTTATCAACTTTTTAAATAAAAAAATATCATTTCACTTTGAAGTAAAAATATGATTTTTCTTTTATGACTGAAGACTTCTCCCTATAAAAATACAACACAGAAAAACTGAAACAATTTAGCAAAATATGAATTTCCTTTGATGTTAGCTTAAGCCAAAATTCATTCATTTTCAGCTGTTCTGTTTTTGACAAAAGAAATTATATTCAAATTTCCGTAAGAATAGAAAAGCCTCAACTTTTGCTAGCAAATACAATAGAATCTTTTGTTCTAATTCCATAACAATATTTTACCTGGCAACAGCTCAAAGACATGATTCATATGCAGTTTTAGGGGGTCACATCAGCACACCAGCAATGCCCACAAGACACCAATAGAGTTCTCTTTCAAGCCTTCTAGGGATCTTTCTATTGACTGACATGAAATTTATCTCTTCAAATGTGCTAGATCTTTCCAATATAAAAGGGGTACAATTAAAACCAACACAACAGACCCTTGGATCCATTGCCAAGTCCTCATAGTGCATTTGGAAAGAACTGTTGGAAAACACTGTAACCGCACAGAATGGCTTGAATGACAATTATTTAGTGATGATTACTGTGATTTTCTCTCATAACTTACCAGGTACCACTGCTTTGTAAATAAAGGATCATTCATGTTGATGTCAATGTCATTGATGTCTCTATATCCTCGCTTCCTTCTGCTGAAGCCCTCCTGCTGCACAGCTCTCCTCACCTGGAAGGGTTAATTTTTACATCTTTAGCACAGCATTCTTGACACACATAAAAAGCTTTTTTAGACTTGTCTTCATGAGAAATAAGGGTTATGAAAACACACTATTTGTGTCTGTGTCATTCATTTGCACCTTCTAAACCAGTGACTGATTCCAGAAAGAATTTACAAAGAGGTAGAAGGCTCCAGACCACTGCAACAGCTGTGAGGGGATGAGACTCCCCCAGAGTGTCTTATCTGGAGAAAAGTTCATCTTGAACATGTTTTAGACACCAAACAATCAGCAAAAGTGTGAGCTCCTCTCCAGGCATCATTATTATCATGGGTCTTCTTGCCATAGTTTTATTTTTCATTGTTACCAAAATAGAAGCTAAAATTATTTAATTCATTCCAAATATGTCACAGCTCCAAGCTGCAGACATTTGATAAAATGAGGATGCAGGTCTCAACCGCACTTCTGCTTTTTCAGATTTTTCTCCAGGGCATTGTCAGATTATTAGATAGCCTTTCCTGCCAAAGAAATCTTCTGGGAGAAAAAAATCTGGTGTTGTGAGCTTTCATCATAATCCTGAGGCTCTCAAAAATGTCTTGTAAGAGTGATCTACTTTCATGGATTATCTTTGCAATAAATAAGTGATAAATAAATATACTGCAAGAAAAACTATATGGCAAAAAAGCCACTAAACTGACCACACTGGCTGATGTATAGGATATGAAAATACAGGTTATGAAACACAAATCATCACAGTTTTTTAGAAATCCTTTTCTTTATGCACCACGAATCCACAAAACATTTAAGGAAGCATTGTAGAATATAAGAGAAGTTAAATACGCAAATTTTTGGAGGTAGGAACTTCAAATGTCAGACCATTTATTTGTACCCCTGTAAAAGAATTCCTAAAAGAGACCACTGAGTGGTTGTAACTGGAGCTGTAACGTACTAACATATTCACAGACCTTGCAAAAGTGCTGTCAACCTTGGCATACTCATTTTGCACTCTTTAGCCTAACACATGGAAACAAGATAGGATGGAGTACTCGGCACTGGTGAGGCCGCACCTTGAGTACTGTCTCCAGTTCTGGGCACATCAATTTAGGAAGGACATTGAGATGCTTGAATGCATACAGAGGAGGGCAACAAGGATGGTGAAGAGCTTGGAACACAACTGCTTTGAAGAATGGCTGAGAGAGCTGACGTTGTTTAGCCTGGAAAAAAGGAGGTTCAGGGGTGACCTTATCACTCTCTACAACTACCTCAAAGGAGGGTGTAGCCAGGTGGGGGTCAATCTCTTCTCCCAGGCAACAAATAACAGAACAAGAAGACTCAGTCTAAAGCTGCACCAATGGAAGTTTAGGTTAGACATTTGGAAAAAATTCTTCACTAGAAGAGTGATTGCCCACTGGAATCATCTGCCCAGGGAGGTGGTGGAGTCACCTTCCCTGGACATGTTCAAAAAAAGACTGGACGTGGCACTCAGTGCCACGGTTTAGTTGATGAGGTTAGGTCATAGGTTGGACTCAATGATCTCAAAGGTCTTTTCCAAACTTCCAACCTAGTTCATTCTGTGATTCTGTGATTCTGTGAACCATACCAACATTTAATTGTAAAACAAAACGGAAAAAAAAAAAAGAAAAAAGAAAAAATCTAGCCTTCTTGAACAAAGAGGTATGCTTAAAATCATGAACTAAGTACATGTCTAGGTGCAGCAATAAGGCAGTAAGACCCCTAACATTTACTTAGGTGTGTTCTCAAAAAGAATGGATGGTTATTAAATAAATTTAATAACTCAGAAAGCCACTTCTCTGTGTGTGGTGTTGGCATTTCGGAGTAAAAATGCATATATATGAGTTACACTGCTGCAACATAGCAACTCATATATATAGTGTCAGTCAAAATCAACAGAGGAGAAAACTCATCTAAAGGTTTAAACAGATCTTAGGGCAGTTGAATCATTCTTGGAGGTGTCTTTCTGTCTCAGTTAATTAAAGCAGGAGCATAAAAGACAGTGCTCAGTGAGGTGTCTAAGACAGAGATGAAACTGGGATCTAACTGATGGGGGCTAAAAGATGTTTTCCTCACAGCTATACTGCTTCATTATAACTCTGAAAACCTAATTCACAATGAGCAGGATGGGGCACAGCATGGCCTGAAAAGGCTGTGACAAAGGTTTCTAACAATCTACTTGTATGAATTTTGACTCCTTAACTAAAGGCACCAAATAGTAAAATACTGAATCAGTGCTTTCATTTATATATGTGTTCCCAATACTTGTGCAGGTTCATTAAAAGTGCAGCGGATTGAAACTAAAGAAAAAACCTAATATGAAATAAGCTGGTAAGAAGACAGTGAAGCAGGACCCATACAAGGTGTACTTTGTGGCACCAGGTCTCTGTACAGAGTAAAGAAAGATATAAGCACAGTGTTTGACAGCTCTACTATAAAGCTCAGTGATGCCATGGAGACAGAGCAATCACCTGTCACTCTGCCATCCCCCTCCCCAGTCTCACCCCTGCCTCTCTGCTCGCCACTGCAAACCCCAAGCTGTCACCACAGAACATAATTAGGAACAGAAGACAAGCCTCACGCAGAGGGATGCCAGAGAAAAATATTTCCGGTGTTTGAGCTCCCACATAAGCTTGCTGGCTCTGCAGGACTTGCTGCGTTAAGGTACCGAATTAGGATTTAGTACGAAAGGATTTCTATTAATTAAAAAGCAATGCTGGGAAGCCCTGGCTTGCCTTTAAGACAACAGGGAGAAAAAGTGGGAGCAATTTGCAGAAATAGTACAGGCTGTCTTCCCTATTCAGTATCATCTTATTTGTCTGATTTGTTCCATCTTCACAATACAACAGAATGTATTTTTTGTATAACATTATAATTTCCTGAGACAAGGAAATACACCCCTCAAAGAGGTATAATCTTCACTGAACTGAAACCACTCTGCAGGCTGTTTTCTGAATGTTTCACTTGGAGAAAGGGCATACAGGATGTCACCATCCACAGACAGAACGGTCTCAGAAATTCTGGGACCTCTTTTTCACTACAAAAACAAAAGAGGTTTCCTCATATTTGCAGATGACAGTAAGTCATACAATTGAATCCTGAAAAGATTAGGCATTTTTGTCAAAAGAAGAGAGTTGAAAGTTTTGGAAAAGGTCTTGGCAGCTTCTTCCATGAGCTACAAGTTGCCTCAGTCTGTTGCCTTGTAGCTTGATCTTAACCAGCACAAGGTAAGAACTTGCCTTTTTCCTCACAAAGATGTGTTTAGAAAGCTGTTGGGGTTTAGGATTGGTCCTTCTGTTTCTTTTCTCTCCAGCAATTTCTGCCCATTTTGTTGCTAAGAAACCATAATGACTGGGTACTTAGGAGAGACAAAAGAATTTGCCCCGAGAAGGGTGTGGCTGGCTCTCATATGAGGCTTTCTCTCAGAAGGGGCAGAAATACCCAGAGAGCTGGGCTGGGGAAGCGGGGCTAGGCACAGCTCCCATCTCTCTCTTGCTCTCGGCATTCAGAGGGGGAAGCAGGCTGCAGTCACTCTGAGGACAATTCACCACCACTGCGGCGTTCTGACTCCTTCTGCTTGATTCTGCCAGGAAAAAAGCCAGGATCCCCAAGCCCTTTTCCCCTCCCAGGGAGCCAGGCTCCTCCATCTGTGTTCAGAAGTCAGGCTGCCCTGCCCAGGCCCCGCTGCACCTCTGCTACAGGTTTTTGCTATGCTGTAGCCCTCTCACCCTCTTCCTGCTGGTAGATTTCCGCAGATCCAGCTACAGCGGCTGAGCTTCTGACACATCCCATCTACCACTCTGGGACTTTGCTCATCCCTGCATTACCAGCTTGCAACTCCGAGGTTCCTGCTACAGCTCCTTTTGCTGTTCAGAAGGGGCACTGGGATCAGCTGTCCCTGCAGGTTCGTAAAGGAAGCTTTTTCTCCATCCCTTCCTGCCAGCTGCATCCACCATGGTCCACATGGCCGGACCTGCGCCACAGCTCCCCCTGCATCTGCAGGGGAATCACCGCACCCGCCCTGCCTGGCCTGGAGCCCCCAGCACCCCTGCCTGCTGTGACCGGAACTGCACCAAGGGGAAAATGCTAAAGGAGTGGCGAGAGACTGTTTGTTGGGTTTCTGGTTGTGTTTGTTGTTACTATTGTTGTTGTTTGTCTCCTAGTAAAGGACTGTTATTCCTTTCCGTGTATCTTTGCCTGAAAGCCCCCTAATTTCAAAATTATAATAATTCAGAGGGAAGGGGGTTACATTTTCCATTCCAAGGGACGCTCTTGCCTTCCTTAACCTGTCTTTTCAAACCAAGACAAAAGCAATGAACCCAAGAACAGGTAACATCCATATACTCCAGAAAAAAAAAAAAAATCTTGAAAGAACAAACTAGGAAAATGATAATACAACTCCAATGATCTGGGTGGAAAACTGCCTATTTAGGGCTGCACACTGCTGCCTCAGCAAAATCCTAGTCTTCTTGCCAACTGGGTACCTAAAGTAGAAAAATGCTTTTTTTTTTTCCTGAGAAGGAAATTTCTGCTTTCATATCTAGCCTAGATCAGGAGAGAAACTGCATATGATTCTGCTTCTGTTTCATAGGTTTCTTTAGAAAGAAGAGTAGGTCTCCCCCAGACATCAGTAATAGAAAGGCGTTAAGTACCACATCATGGTTTCAAAAACACGTGCAAGAGAGAACATGTCTGCATGTCCAAAAGTAGAAAAGTATTGGAAAACACTCTCATCTTGTAACATCTGCTTGTGTGACGTTCAGACCTGGAACCCAGCCCTCAATCCCACGCACAATGCAACCTCATACCATCTTTTAAATCCCTGTTTCTCTAACTGAAGCAGAAAGACCAACATTCACAGGACTCAGGCTTTTGAGAAGTCACTAAATGATTCAAGCCTGTAAAGTATGATATTTATTAGAACCTAGTGAAGCAACAAGAATTTGTTACTAAAATAGCATGAATTTTACCATCTCAAAATTAGGCTTATTTATCTACAATTACAGCCTTTTGTTTATTTCATTCTTAATTAATTTATTCCTTTTTCATTACGATACAAGATTAAGTACAGAACAGAATCTGAGTATCTACTTTATTAGCATAGGACTAAATCATGAAAAAGTTACTAGCTGTGTTGCAAGTGCAATGAAGGTCATGTATCAAAGGTAGCCCATGGATGATAAGACCTTTACAAGGAAAAAAGGTACAAGTATTGATTTTTACTATACTCGTACTTATACACGGTGCCTAAAGTCACTTGGATGATAATAAACCAGCAAGATACTGATGCAAAACCAATTAACAAAATAATCAATTGACTGCAGTACTGCTCTGGAAGGGCCAAAAACTGCAGCACTCTACTGTGCTCTCTGCTCCTATGAATACCAAGACAATCAGCTCCTCATTTTAAAGGAACAGAGTTAATTGCACTGATGAGATCCTGCAGTTAAATGACTCTCTTATATTGAGCATAAATGACAGATTTACTAAATTATACCAGTGGGTGTACAAAAGTGGAACAGTACCCACAACTTGAACTTCAAATATCAAGATCTTCAAAACAGGAGAATTTGAATCAAATTTCAGAGAAAGAAGGCAGTCGCAGCTGATGCCATCAAATAGGCATGTTGGGGGATTTTTTAAAAAAACAAACAAACACATAGCAATAAGTTGATTGATCAATGGAAGTAATGGTTCTTTTTTCTCCAAAGCCTCAGGGTCAATACAGATCTGTTCCTGAAGATGAAGTAAGAAGTGGAAACTGATAGCCTGTATTTTTGAAGAAGACAGGCTAGTGTTTGGACTCAGGCCCTACAAACTGTACTGAGGATCAACATCCCTTGAAGGTGGTTTGGAACAGTGTGTCCAGATGCACAAAGGCATCACCAAATAAACGGGCTTCAGATAGTGGAAAGCTGTTCTGGCTGTTGGCAGGATTAATTTCTGATATCCAAAGAAACATGGTGGAAACAGAGAGACAGAAGAGTTCAACTGAGTCAGTGATCTGCATACCCAACCCTTTAGAAAGTAATAAGAATGGGACAGAATGTACATATGGGAGCTTTTAGGGGTATTACCTATAAATGACAACCCTCTGCTGCTAAACACAATAGACGATTAGTTACTGAGTGTATCTTTTTCACCTCTGATTTCTAAGTAAACACAAAGACATTTAATTTTACTATCCAATCCATCTGCATATCATAAGAGAGATGTATATATTAGGGAAATAAATGTCAGAAAGGAGCACCCATCTTACATTCTACATTTTTGTTAAAGCCACAAAGTAACCAAGTTTTGTCTGACTCTCCACTATAAAATAAAAGGTATAACTCCTCACTAACAAAAAGAAAGTACAGATCTACTTGAACTGCAACAAGTCAGGTGAACTGAGCAAAACTGAATCACTTTTAAATAGTAATAGGAACAAATAATTTCCATATATGAAATGATAACTAAGGGTGGTGAGACTGCAAAATACCATTCAACCGGGGTATTGGGTTTGAATGGCCTGGTTTTGGTAGCAGAGGGGCTGCAGGGGTGGTTTCTGTGACAAGCTCCTAGAAGCTTCCAGCACATCTCGCAGAGACAGTCCCTGGCAGCTACAAAGACAGACTTGCCACTGGCCAAGGCTGAGCCAATTAGAAATGGTGGTAATGCCTCTGTGACAAAACATTTAAGAAGAAAGAAAAGAAGTTATTGTGCAGTTATAATTGCCAGAGAAGAGTGGGGTGAGAATACGTGAAACAAACAACTCTGCAGACACCAACGTCAGTGGAAAAGGAGGAGCAGGAGGTACACCAGGCACTGGAGCTGGGATCCCTCTGCAGCCTGCGGTGTAGACCATGGTGAAGCAGCTGTGCCCCTGCAGCCCATGGAGATCCAAGGGGATGCAGAGATTCACCTGCAGCCTATGGAGGAAGACCCACGTCAGAACAGGTGGATGCCTGAGAGGAGGCTGTGACCCCACGGGAGGCCCATGGAGAGAAGAGCCCACACTGGAGCAGCCTGTACTTGAAGGACTACACCCCATGCAAGAGTGACCCATGCTGCAGCAGTTTTGTGAGGACTGTTGCCCCTGGGATGGATTCACATTGCAGCAGTGTGCAGGGAACCCTTGCTCATGAGATGGACTCATGTTGGAAGTTCATGGAGAACTGTCTGCTGTGGGAGGGACCCCACAGTGGTGCAGGGGAATAACTCCTCTCCCTGAGCAGCGGGAGAAACCACGGGTGATGAACTGACCATAACCCCCATTCCCTGTCTCCTTGCACCACTGGAATAGGAGGTAGAGCTGGGAAGAAGGGAAGGGTGGGGGGAAGGTATTTTTAAGGGTTCACTTTACTTCTCATTATCCTGCTCTGATTTTGTTAGTGTAAGAAATTCAATTTATATCTCTAATTACAGCCAGTTTTACCTGTGATGGTATTTGGTGAGTGATCTCTCCCAGTCCTTATCTCAACCCATGAACCCTTCATTATATTTTCTCTCCCCTCTTCAGCTCTGCAGGGGAGTGACAGAGTGGCTTTGGTGGGTCCCTGGGATCTGGCCAGGGTCAACCCATTACACACAGCATTGCAGAAAATTGATGCCTTTTGTTGTGACAGAGTTGGATCCATCTGCTCGATTTCAAACTTTCTGAGCCTGTTTTGTGACCCAGAAAGCACAAGCAGGGATATCAGGGGTCTTGTGAGTATCACTGACCATCCAATACTTACTGATAAAATGAGAACTGCTCCTGAAGCAAACTAATGACTTTCAAAGGCTCTCATGGATCTCTCCATACCTAGCAACAAGTCCCTGTTGCTAAACATAGATGTTTCTGGAGGATTATTCATAACAACTTCTCCAAGTGCCTCTTCTAGCTGTATCCATTATTCCCTGGGGAGTGTTTTGTACAGGGACTCACCCTATAGCAAAGATGTAGCAGCTGTTAGAGCACAAATCCTTAGAAGCTTGGAAGTTTATCAATACAAATTTCCCACCACTTCTTAGCAAAGGACAGATGAAGAATTTTATTTTTTTTTCAATTTCAAAGATTTCATTAAAGGAAAAATGCACCTCTTTCCATAAAATACTTATATCATTCTTGGTTTATGTATTTTTAAACGGCTATTCTCATAATGACAAGCACAGACAGAATGATAACTGCTTTGACTTCTAGGAAAAGTAATGCTCCCTGTAAAATAGATCTCTTTTTCATTGTTTTCAGTCATCCCTTGACCTTGCTTTTACTTTTTTGTTTTGTTACTAGTTGAAACAGTGTCACTGGATATCAAGGACCTGCTGGGTTTTTTTATTATTGGATGTTCTGGACTAGTTCTAGTTTCACCCTTTCTGTAATCCAACCCATTTGCCTGCCCAAACACTTCTAAGCTTACACAGATCATCAGCAGATACTGAAGTCTCTGGACACTCATGCTGTCCCCAGTGATCCCACTTGGCACAACTTCTCATTTTTACTTGATTCCAGCTTGTGTTCCTTGAACTTTTGCTCTGTACTTCTGGACTTGGTATTGCAAAGTCACACTCCTGGGTGAACAAAACAGGGACAAAACACTTACCATAAACTCTAACAGAAGACTTACTGATTGCATTCTACATGAAAACCTGGCATAGCTGGGACTGCTCATTAACTTCTCTGTAAAAATCACAGAAAATCGTAACACCAGAGGTACAGCTATTTAGGAAACCACTCCAAAAGTTCATCAGCAATCAGACAATAGCAAAATACGAAGCTGAACAGCCTGAGTTCAAAGGTTTCACTCAGGCAAATAACATTCCTTGATAGAAACAAAACTTAAAGGACTCCAGTTTCAACCAAGATCATATGTTTAAAAAAAATACACAAAACCTGCCTTCCTTCTGCCTTTTTTTGTGACTTTTTGTTTTCCTGATATTAGTTCAATTCTTGGTAAATAAGGAGCTTTTGAAAATAAAAGAAGGGGAAAGAAAATCAATATTTTTGTCCATTTAGCAGGCCTCTCACAGTTCAGTGACATTCAGGAAGCAGAGAGTAAAGAGACAAGGAATCAATGTGTAAGAGAAGACTGCAGATCATATTCAACCTGCTCAGCTAAGCAATCAATAGCTCCTCTAGCTCCTGCTTTGAAATGCAAGTAAGCTGGTCAGGCTGCAATGTAAAATCAATGCTGAGTATGGATGGTCTACAATAGAAAATGCCAATTTGGTAAAACAGAAATTTTCAGGGGATCATGCCCTCTTTGACAAGATTTTTTTGCCCCAGGATGGAATTTATTAAGGGGAAACACTGAGACAAAGGAAAAAGCCCTGCATATCTTGGTATTCTGTGCACTGCCTCAAGAACAGGCAAACTGGTCCACACCTCTACTCTCTCTTCAGTTTGGCAGGAGGGCCATAGCAGCATCTACACTATCACAGTTGCTGGCTATTCTCAGAAATCTGTTTCCAATTTTTTTCCCACTGCTTAGATGAGCCAGCATGAGAGCAAGAGGAAGAAAGAAATCTTAACAAGTTTCCAAAGGAATGAAAAACTGCTTTTTATTCTACATAATATCAAAAAATACAAAGTACATTATACTTTATTCAATGTCTTATTGCAAGACAGCAGAACAGTCACTTCAGTTACAAAACCAAAGATCTCTGTAAGAAAGAAATTCCCTGGAGTTGGGCTATAACCACATACGTTAGTCTTTCCAGTAGATCTGCAGAGACTGCAAATCACAGGGACACTTTATCAGCAGCTTGTGGGTAAATTTTTCACTTTGCTGTCTCACCAGTTAGATGGGTCAAAGAAATTATCAGCCTTTCCAAATTAACCAGAATAATCACTCCTCAGTGTGGGTATAAACAGCATGCCCAGTGACAGAAAAGAAAATTTGGCCTTGTGTATATAGGTCATTATCAACTGCAGATCCTCCCTAGCTGCAAAATTAGGAAAACTGTGACTTGCAGAAACTTTCTCTTACATTACTTTGCCAAGTACTGGAGATGTGATTTTCTTAAAACATTACACTTGGAAAAAAACCAAACCTGCCTTCTTCTTCTTCCTCAACAGTAAAAGTCTTTGTGGAGTGATTTTTACTTATTACGAAGGCTACCATCAATCTTTGAGGTGATAACTAGAGCAGGTCTAAGTTACATTTGCACTCTCTCTGTGGTATAAAAATGGTTTTAGTTTAAATAGGAATCAGGCCCAGATCACGTTTAAGATTGCAAACCTTTTGGCTGTGTCTGTACAATACAAAGAAGAGATATGCTCACATGATGCTGAATCTTCTAATTTAATTATTCTCTGTGTCATCACTTGGAACTTTGGACCATTTCTTATAGCCCTGGGCAGTCATCCAGCAATGGACTTCCCTCCTACTTCACAACTCACTATAAGGAGATATGTACTACTTTATATAACCTCCTTTTTAGCGATTCCATTAGTACAGTTGCTGCTTCCACACAAGCAACGAATATCTGATACATCCCAAGAGAAAGGGAGTGCTCACAGGGTAAAGATTTCTCTAACTCTGTTGATTTTAAGTTAATTTATTTCATAAAGCAAGTCTCCAGATAAGTAGGGACTGTGAGAAAATACCACCTGGAGAAAAATCTGCTGAATGTGGTTTGTATGGGAAGACTCAATTAAAATGTACAGGTATTGTTTTAGTTGAAGTGTACCCTTGACTCACCCTAACACAGAAGAGACTTCTTGTGAATGTGTGAATACTTGTGCTAACGCCCAAATACATTTGGAGTCATAAAGCACCATTTATAGAAGCTTCACCTCTAACGTCATGTATTTCCTTTGTAAAGATGCAAATTTGCTTTACAGACATTAAGTTTCAGTGTACTCCATATGGACAGATTAGAAGTGCCTTGCAATACACCTGTGGAGGTAAAGTTTAGGGAAACAGAGTCAGCAGGATGAGACCTTAAACTAAGTCTGCAGCATATGCTGAAAATATACCCCTGGTCTCCAAAGTGATTCTGCACTTAGAAGTCGGCTTCTGACCTTTGCTATAACTCCTCATACTTCCACTTCATTCTCCACAGCCTCCTTCCCACTCAAATTTCATCTAAATAGTTCATCACTCACCTTGAAACATCTGCTTGGAAAATTAAAACATGCATTTTCTCTCACAGAATTACTGGCACAGATTACCCTGTTTCCATGTTACAGGAAATCCACCACAATGTCCCACTCATTAAGAGCTGCCTGTTGCCTTCTCCTTTATGTAATTTATTTCACTCTGCACCTGTACTCCATTTCTAAACCCTTTCTGAGTCAAAAACACAGACAATTTTATATAGCTGACCTCCAAACCATGTGACAGCACTCAGTCATGGTAAACCATGGTAGGAGCTGTTGGGGACACCCCTCGTGCTGTGGAGCTTAGAGTAAAAGTTTACTTAAGCTTCCTCTGCTCCTTCTGAGCAGTTGGGCCCCACTGGATCGAGAGGTCCTAAAATACTTTCACACAAAATTGTTGCCAGAATCTCAGCTGAAGAGCAGTTTCCCAAAATAAAAATGGTATCACAGTTCTGGGAGGGAAAGCAGACAGTCTAGTGTCAGTGCTGCTGTCCTACATGCAGAGCATGAACTAAGCTGAAAATCAATCTGATCTAAATTAAGAAAGTCTGAATTAAAATAATTATTTAAAACTAGCTGTGGGTCCTCAAACCTAGAGTCAGGAGGGGACAGTGAAGTAAAGGTTGGCTCCATCATGCAGAATCCAGGCTTTCTCAAAACTGGTTTCAGAAAGCACACCAAGTGTCTTTTGATTGTTTTTTCCTGGAAGCAACCCTCAGAGTGCCCTGCAGAATGTAATTCTTCTCTTTTGTAACCTCTGTTGCACTGTCATTGCTCAATACAATTTTTCCTTTCCCTGCTTTTCCTGCTCTGCGAGCAAATGACGCAGTTTGAAGCTGGGGAGAACACCTCTCAAAGAGGTGTTTCAGCTACCATGAAAGGGAGCACCTCTGCACAGACAGAAGAGGACACCACAGACAGCCACATACTCCTCCTCCAGCAGCTCCTGCGGTCCCTGCTGTGACTCTGGTCCCCACTGCACAATGCTGACAGGTTGCCAAAAGGGATTACTACCCAATGCTGTCAACACCTCCCAACCAGGTGATAATGACATCTGCAGAAGATCCATTTAGCTTTAAAAAGGCTATTTTTACAAAGCTGCCTGCCTGGAGTGATATAGCAACAATTGCCAAAGAAGTCTAAGCTTATTCTAATATTTCAAACCTGTAATACTTAAACTTCAATGTTCACATGAATGGTAGCAAGATACTAGTGAGCCTTTCTTGTCCATTTGTAACACCTTCAGAGCTCTGTTGCTTTGCAGTGGAAATGAGATAAAGACTTGCAAACCACTGATCTCCCTAAAGTGCTGTCTGGTGGATATTACATGGGCTGCACAATGTCTTCTCTGCGGAAATTTCATAACCAGAAGCCAGACACAAAACAGTAGCCAGACAGTCTTCTGACAGAGGGAAAACTGCAATTATGCTGCTGCTGACATTCACATATCTGCTCATGCACACAAAAGCAGAGCAGTTGTTCACAGCTACTTTATTCTATTACCATAATACACCGGACAGAAAAGACATGGGAGCTTGTTCCCATGCATGCTTCTCCCAGCTCAGTAGGAAGCTGCTGATGATTTGTATTGATTGAGCTGTACAGGTAGCAATTGCACTTTTTCAGTTCCTAGATTCAGAGGTTTATGGATCCCCATCACAAACCACATTAATAAAATCAGTAGAGGTTTTTGTATCACTGCTGTACAGCACTGGGTTAGTAGAGTATAGCTGCCAGGGACAGGCCATCTGCCACACAGGAAGCATCAAAACAGAATTATTTCTGGTTTCTGTAATTAAGAGGACAGGTAGGAAAAAATGGGAAGTAAGAGATGGGCTTACAAAAAGGAAAGAAACAACCAGAGTCCTACTGTTCTGGCCTTTATCCAAACTAGTTTTTGGTTTGATACTTTCACAGGATTGTGCTTGACCCTTGTAAAGACATGTACATCAGAATCCTGCCTTTTAATTGTCAAATACTCTCCTTCAGTTCCAGCCTTGGAGCCTACAGAATGAAGTTGCAGAGCTTGCTGATGCCTAGCACCAAGGCAGGGATATCCACATCAGTGAACTTTTCCCACCTCGTCCCAGAATCTGGCTGCCATCAAGTGGCAGAACAGCATTGTTCTGCCCCTGAACTCCTGAACCGTCCAGTACTCAGCTTGAGCAGTGTATTGAACCCATATCCCCTCAGGAAAAGCCTACAGTTCTTTTCTTGGCAAGAAAGGCACCAGATGATGAGCAATTTGGCAAAGGGATTGCATTCAGTATGAAACTGTAGGTGGGAGAGGTAACACAGTGAAATGGTGAGGTCAACAATGCAGGGAGAGACAGAGCTGGGCCCAAGCATAACAGAGCCCACTGTGGAGGCCAGTGCACCTCCACCACCGGAGCAACGGAAGGTGCACTGGTGGGATGAGCCCTACTTCAATCAGTGCTCTCCTGCTTAGGATGAGAAGAAGACCTCCTCCCAAGACCCCTTGCATTAGTAATTTGTTTATATTAATCCCTGTACCCCAGATGGCCCGTTGGCCTCTCCTCCCAGTTGTCAGTCCCCTGCCTATCATTCCCTGGTTGACACCCCAGGTCTGGAAAGCTCTGTTTTACTTGATGCCCCGTTGGTCCTCCTCCCTCAGCCACCCCCTCAGTCTGTCTCCATTGGTCCCTGCACCCTGGCTCTCCTTGGCACCGCCCCTGAGCCCTCAGTTCATTGGTCCCTGTTGCTCTGCCTGCCTCCGTATAAAACCCTATGCACACCAATTGTTTGGGGTCTTCGATCTCTGACTCCCTTCAAGTGCTGTCCTATTAAACTGCCTTGGAATACCAAACCAAAGACCCTTCCTGCTTTTGCTTGTCGGTTTCTGTGCTGCTTGCTTAGCTATCTGGCTTGGCAGCAGTGCCCGCACACAGGGAAATGCAGCGCCGACCCAAGCGGCTCTCTGTGCCAGAGACGCTCTTGGGAAGGTCCTGGCATTCTACCGCTTTCCCCCCCGGCCGCAGCAGCTGTGGCAGTTCGCCACCTCACCCTGCCGTGCGCTGCAACAGCCCACAGAGAAGGAAAAACACATGAAACTGAGACAAGTTTCATGCTGAGTTTATCCCAGAGAAAATTCTCCTCAGTGACAACACAGAGACAGAGCAGTACAAGTCATCCCCATCCCTAGAAGTGTTCAAAGCCAGGTTGGATGGAGCTTTGAGCAACCTCATCTACTGGAAGGTGTCCCTGCCCAGGGCAAGGGGGTTGGAACTAGATGGTCTTCCAACCCAAACCATTATTTGATTCTAAGGCACAGAAGTGTGGTCTGAATATTTTTTATGGGTTTTCTCAAGACCCACTTTAGCAGAGAGGCTTTTTACATACTTGCCTATGTTTTCCAGCAGCCTGTCCCACAGACGGCTGGCCAAGCCTCTCTCTAAAGCAAAATTAAAATTATTTTCAAAAATCTTAGAGGCAAAGGGGTTTCTGCCTTGATTTCACAGGACCAGGTCATCCAAGTGGTTTGGAGTTGTGACAAGCCCCTCTATTTATCCACTGCCTAGAGCAATGAAAAATGGCTCCTGTGAAAAATACAAAACTCATTATTAATTGCAGTTGCATGTGCACTACCAGGAATTTTGGTATCAGAATTTTTCCTAGTTCCCACTGGGTCAGAGCAGAGGCTGGTTTAAATGAAGTGATTAAATTATCATTCTGCTGAAAATTCTTTGAACCATTGCTGCTTTTTTTTTGGCCAGGAATGAGGAAGTATCTTTTCAGTTCAGTTATTAGCATAAAATAATTAGACTTTGGGGTATATTTTGCTTCCAGTGCACATACATAATTTGCATTAATATTAATACGGACTTTTCTATTCACACTCATTGAAAGGAGCCCATACCTCAAAGGACTGAGAAAAAGAAAAGCATATTTAGGGTTTAGTCTATCACCAAAGATTTCCATAGACTCCTGTAAAATGCTATCTTCATTATATACTTCTCAGTCTTCCTACTTTACTTCCAATGAGACGAATGTTTAGCAAATTATGGAAGCAAAAAATTTACTCAGGATTCCCACTGCAGGCAATCAAAAAGGATGCATGCAAATCCTATGGAAATCACTCTTTATGTCCAAACTTTCGTCCAGAGATGAAATTCATGTTATGGTTTCCACAGAACAAAAATTTAACAGAAAAGCTTCCCTCATGAAATTGTATTTCTTTCATATGAGAAGTGATGAATCTCTGATTAATACTAACAGTGCCTGCTGCAGGCACATTTAGGGGCTCTTCACATTTCAAAAAAAACCAAAAAAACCCATAATTTGTGTTATGGCAAGCACTCAAGAAGTATCTTGAGATTACTAGAACTTCCCAGAGCAACAAAAGGGAGATTTGGGAAAATAAACTACTACAGCAGAAGGATTAACTTCATGGCAATTTGAAGAGATGCCTGGACTGGCTCCAGAATATGTCTTGGGCCTGAAGAAGTGTAAAACATCAAGTGTGAAATGACAGACTCATGGACATGGCAAGTCATCACCAATGCAATGTCATCAGAGGTCACGTCCTTTGTTCTGGGCCTTTCCTTTAAGGGTGAGGTGAGATGTACCTACAAATGACCATCACCAAACAAAAATGATGCACAACATGGCAGTGCCAATGATACAGCAGAATTACAAAAGGGATGAAACTGCCAAAGTCTTGGCTCAAAATATCATTTTATGAGACTGAGGGTAATAGTGGTGTTCTGCAAAACAGGGAAACCTGAAAAAAAAAACCAGAAAAAAAACTCTGGAGTCTGTGAAAAGGACTAAAAATTTCCTTCATGTCTTCTGGGTAGGGCCCCTCATCATTCCTCCCTTTCCTTTCAGGGAAGGTCAACCCAGTTATTACTGTTATTCTCTCTTGTTTCATCTCACCCCATTTCACCATGGACTGAATTGCAAATGAGATCCAAGAAATGCTCTAGCTTAGAAAGAACTTTTTAAAATGCATATTCCCTATGCCAACAAAAGCTGCCTGTGCAACAACCAAAAAAAAAAAAACAAGTGAGAACAATGTCAGAGGAACAGAGGCAGCACGGAGGAGGCAGAAATACTTAAAACTCAGGAACACCACAGTGAAAAAAATCAGGTGAACCTCTACAGTGGAACAACAGCGTACATTTGGTACATTAGCTTTTTGGCAAAGATTCAGTTCTCCAGAAGTGCAAAGATGCAGGTTCCACCTCCTCTTGCCCAAAGGTAAATATACTCCATTCATTTCAGTGAGATTACTTCAGATTTTCACTGCTGCAAATTGGAGAAATGTGTGTCTTTTGTTTTAAACACCATCCCTTTAAGGAAAAACACTGTTCAAAGCCTCCCTCCAGTTGAACTCAAACTTCAGAGGTCCCTACGGGTGATGAAAACTGTTCAGGGCAATTTCTCTTCCCTTTCTATTAATTCCCAAAGCAGGCAACATTGAGAGAGGATGAAAGCATAAGTTCATACCTTACATGAGCATGTAACTGAGGTCATGGCTTGGTCAAGGATGAAGGAAGCAGATGGTTATTTTGTTTGCCTTTTTTCTTGAGATATCATGAAAACACAGTCCTTGAAAGTTACTTTATTGCTCAGAAAAACTTATCTGAGGTCCTTATAGAAAATAGGGCTGAAAAGAAAATAAACCACCTTACCTGTTGTCAACTTTCACAAGAAAAAAAATAAAGGCAGAACTGAAAAAAGTTCTCTCCTATTCCTCCCTCATACGTTTCCTCTCAACTTAACTCAGGACTTGACAAAAAAACCCCATATAAATCTCAAGCAAATTATTCATCATGTCTTTCACCAAAATCATTATCTCCTCTAGTCAGGCTGGGCAGGCAGCTGCTGTTTCAATCAAACAAAACACATCAAAAGAGGTTTCAAATGACTTCACAAAGGGGACAAAAACTATTTACCCTTTAATTTTCCATCTCCATCAGAGTGTAATGCACTCAAAGACAACAGAACCTGGGCCTGGAGGCAGTGCTGCAGCGTAGGATCAGACCTAAGAAGATCCCTGGTCATGATAATGCTCCTGGCAGTTGGGGAAGGCGGACTGCAAGGAGCTAAATATCGCTTCCTACCTGCAGAGATCCAGGAGACCTCCAATTTCTATAAGCCAATATTATAATAAAAACCTGCACACCTATGTAACTCTAATTGCTAAGAAATTATTGATACATCTATCTGACAAATCATAACTTCCCCAGCCAATCATCACAAGTTTGGGGTCAGTAGTATAATGTATAGCAGGTGTAAGGTAGCACAAAGACACACAGTTCCCCAAATTTCTACTGATTTTCACCTAAAAATATAAAGGCAAGGGGCTGTTGGATTTTTACCTTCTGGGAAACATTGCACCTGTATATTTTAGATATATGAACTAAAACACATTCAGTCAAATAACTTGTGCAAAGCTTATTCAAACAGCAAGTTGTTCACTGGACAGCAAAGAATGAAAACAATAAATTTAAAAATGCTACATAGGTTAAAGTCTCCTGAGCATGAAGTCTGCTCCCTCAAATCTCTATTAATGCTAGAGAAGTTTTCTCCATCTGCTGCTTTTACCCAGTATAAGGAAATACCTGGGAAAAGCTGGAATGAGCCATGGGGAAGCAAGGACAGGAACAGAGGCAGGACCATTAGTACTGGATTATACCTAGGGACAAATAACTTCATACATTTGTGTTGTTATTTTATGCTTAGATAGATTCTAGCATAGTAATTTCTCTCAAGCCTCCAGATCATGCATGTGGAAACACCAGACAACTAATTACAGTTTAAAGTTACTGCTCTTTGTCTAAGTCTTTTGGGCTTCAGAGGATCTGCTCTAATCTCTTGGGTTTCATTTTTCCCCCACTGTTCTCATCTCAGTTTTCTTACTGCCCGAGTGTTGTAAAGATCACAAATGGCTGTAATCCAACTTTTCTTTTTTCCCTTTTCTTTTTTTATTTTCTCTTGTTTTGTTGTTTGTTTTTTTTTTCTTCCAGACAATAGATTGGGCATCTTAGATCTACTACTTCTGCTCTGCTTTGCTGTATGACCTCTTCAAAAATTAAAGGTCCTCTTCATCCCACATTTATTTCCAGCATTTGTGAAATACACATAATCCATATTTAAAATGTGCTTTGAAATCTTTACTTAAATATTATTTTATTAAATACTATAAAAGACCACAAATTACTTCAGATGGACAGATCATTTCAGTCGGAGAGCTGCAAGCATTAAATCACCAAAGCTTTTTCTCTCTTTTGTCTATTTTGTAGGCAGACAGAAAGCATTTGGGAAGATTCATTTGACTTTCTGGCTCACACTGAATTATTCATTGTTTGCAGGTAATTCACCTTGCACACATTTCTCAAGTGCAGTGCTAATAAGAAAACCATGAAGAGTTGATTTTTCTGACAAACAACATTTTCATGTAAACAGCTGTCCTTAAAGGAATACATCCTCTCTCTATGCAAAAATGTTCAGTATTTCACAGTGAATGGCAGGACACCAATAGATGTTAGACTGGTTCACACTCCTAAAAGCAATGTTCTTTTTCATACCTTTCCATCTCAATCTGGAATTTGCATTTCTTTCTTACTTTTAAACTTTTTTCCAAACCTTGCTGGCACATGAAAGTGAAAACACTTCATCATTAAAATCCAAATTCCACTGAGACAGCATATGGCAACTCTGAAAAGAAACAAAAAACCATTTTCTCCATAAGGCAAGTTGCTCACTCCATACAAAGTTTTCATCCTTAGGGATAACTACCCAAACCCAATCATTTCTATCCCCTTTTCCAGGTTTTTCACCAGCTAGCTTCCAAGATCTAAAAAAACATACTAGCCGTATCTCATCTTCTCAAGTTACATGGTGGGATTTTTCACTTTGCAGTGAAATATAGACTATGAGTAAAGTGCTTTCTCCTTTGAGGGACTGCATCACTCAGCTTGCATCATCTCCTCAGAATGGGTTAAAGAAGATGTTAAGTCTGCTCTGACTGAATGAAATCTCAGCCTCCTTAGATGTTTTTAGAAAAGGCAGAATGAGCTGAGCTCATCTGGATTTCTTTGTGAGAAGCTCTAGTCCCTCACAGTGGCACTGCTGCCTGTAAGTTTGTTCTTAGCCATCTAGAACCAATTAAGGAGACCAGTGAAGTGAGCAGTGAATTACCCAGGAGAAGGCTGGAGTTCTGGCTGATCATCAGATGCTTCTTTTAGAGGTTGTCTCCCACTAGCTATTTTTGCTTGAAACATGCATGAAACATACTTTTCACATTCTGGAAACTGGAGTCAGACCTACAGATGTCTGGAATTAGGATGTTCATTTGGAAAGGATAATGAAACTGAAGAAAACAGTCAAAAATGAACATGAAACAAAATCTAGAATGTTCCAACAAGAAACTCTGAAACAAAATTAAGCTTTCTTTTTTGCTAAATAAAATAATTTGGTGTTATAAAATATTTCTTCCTGATGAGGTATTTCAAATATGAAAATGTAGATTCTACTTCTTTGTGACTCACTATCAGCAATATAAGTTGAAGTCTTTAAGATATTTTTTCTTTTGGAAAACAGTAATTATAGTTAGTTGATTGTCCAATGGAAAAATTTTCATAAGTTTTCCTTACAACATGCCCTGCACAACTTGGGGAAGGACCCTTGAAGATATGTACATGGTAAGAGCTGGAAACAGGGAGATAAGTTTAACATGGATATTTCCCTTCCTCTTTTCAGAAAATAAACAGTCCAATAGAATTGTGCAATCAAGAGAATTACTCCAAGAAAAGTTCATGTTCCAAAAGAAGTAAAACATATTCCAATGAATGTTCTCCCAGGAGAGCATCACAACAACAAAGTGAAAATAGAGCAAGCAATGCACAATTATATTAATATATCCTGGCCTAACATATTCAGCAATTTTGTCCAGACTCTGCCAGTGATACTTGTTGGTCCAAAGGAGCAGATCCAGGAGATGAGTGAAGGTTTTACAACATGAGTTCAGCTTGTTTTGAGCTGGGGGAAAAAAAGCAGATAAAATGGTACTTACAAGATTTATAGAAGGTATCTCACATTTTTGAGTCACTGTGCAGTCACTGACTAGACTGTGGTTTTTCCAAAGCACTGAGTAGCTAGAGCCAACAGCTCCTCAGACTCCTTGTTTTGCTAGGAGAAAATGCCTCCAGACATAATAGCCCTGACTTTGGTGGAACCTCGGGAAGAAAAAAGCGATCCAGAAGCTCTGCAGGGCAAGGCTGGCAGAGTGCCAGGGAAAGCAGCAGCCAAGCACAGATGACAGGCCCAGCACTGAGTTTATTGTATTTGCTAGATGACAAAGGCAAGTTAGATGGGAACAAATGTAATCAATCCCTCAGCCTCAGACTCCAAGACAAAACATAGGGCATCTCCTCACCCCAGTGGCTTATTTTATTTTTCAGGTTCTTGATGCAGACACATCCGAAGTATCTTTACCTCCTCCAAAGAAAAGGAATAGGAGTGTGAAGAGCTGGCAAGGACGAAGAGAATCAGGTATTAATGCTGACCATAACACTGCAGTGTTACATAACCTAGAGCCTGGCAGTAATCAGTTCAGTGAGACCAGGAGCATAATAATAATAATTAGATCTGGCAATTCTGGTTCTTCTGTCAAGACTTCATGTCTGCAAAGCTTGTGGATCCCTTATCATGTATTCCTTTGTATGAAAGTATAATACTGGGAATCAGGTAAGATAAAGAGCATGAAGAGAGACTATTTACACTGACAAAATGTTTAATCTGTACCCATAATAAATGTATTTCTTTTCAGCACTCAGAGAATAGATAGTTTGCAATATAAAACACAAGGCTGTATTTTCACAGAAACATGGCCATTCAGAATTCACTCCTTATAAGCAAAATTGTAATATTTGCCAGAGTCCATTTATAATGGTATGGAATTGATATTATACAAATAATTAGGAAAAATATGTATCATAGAGATGTTTAATATTTCCTAGTCTTCCCATGGTGTTTTGTTCTACCCAGGCCTGTTCTCTCCCTCAGTATATAAGCTCCCAAGGCCAAGAAGCATTTATTCAACTTCACCAACCCATGACATATGTATTAGCATTTTAATTACTGTTGGCTATTTTCAGCTGTTAGAGGCTGAAAAAGCCATGTTCCAATGCAGCATCAAATAACTACTGGAGCAAACTAGTCAGAAATAATTTAAATCTAAACCTTTAATTTATTTCCATTGTATCTACAAATACTGCAATCAACTTTCAGCGACCTTTGTAAAGCCCTTTTTGTATTCATGGAGCACATCATGCATACAAGCAATGATTTCACAGATGTGTTTAAAACTCCATATTGGTTTCTGGGCTGTGGAGTTGGTGGGGAAAAAAACCCCTTGTTATTATACTTAAGATATTGCATACATACTGAAGATCTGGAAACACAGAACGCTTGCAGTGTTGTAGAAAAGACTGCAATAAACCAACACAGCAAAATGCTGTTCACAAAAAAACCCCACTCATCAAATTTTAAACAGTAAAGTACGTTAAATGTCTTGAGTGGATGCACTACCTAATACATTTATTGTGTGATATAGTAGCATATGCCATTACATAGATTCTTTTAGCTGAAGTCTCTTATGGTGGGGTTTTTAAAGCAACAGCCCTGTGACACAAGCCCTGGTACAGCATGCTTAGATTCCCCAAAAAATGACACCAAAAA
This sequence comes from Pomatostomus ruficeps, assembly GCA_013400735.1. Lineage (NCBI taxonomy): Eukaryota > Metazoa > Chordata > Aves > Passeriformes > Timaliidae > Pomatostomus > Pomatostomus ruficeps. The sequence goes on from VYZT01061400.1 coordinate 29,720, forward strand.
ATATTCCAGTCTTATGTTGTTATTGATTTAACTGTACACCCTCAGTTGCACCGCCTTTTACTTATTGCCAATGTCATATACATTAAATGGTTCTGCTCATTTAACTCTACACACAAGAAACCCCATCAACTGTTTTAACAGCTGATCTTCTGACACCAAGAAAGAATAGAAATAAACTTACAATTTTATTTTGCTTCACTTTAGACCTACTATCTCACAGTCTAAAATACGTTGGCACCATATACTATCAGGTACAATATTTAACTAATTCTATAATCTTCCCAAGTTGTATGTTGAACAATATATTTGCAATATTTTGAAAGGCAGCTTTCCAGACTCCATATTTCCGATTAGGGTTAAAGATTTGCCAAAAGAAAACAGAGCCCAAAATGTCTCTTGCATTTTTCTTGAGGGAGATTTCTTAGCATGCCATTTACTTGTACAGGAGAAAAGAAAGTACAGCTGAATACACACACTTCCTAAACTGGAAGTGAAGCCAATCTTGAAGATAGAGTTGTACACAGCAGTCTGAATTCTGTCATAGCTCTAATGTTGGTGACTTGATCATTTCTGAACCACCACATATTTTGCAGTCATCAAGCACCAACAGTATGTCTATAGATTCCTGAATCCAGTGAATGCTGAGATACTCACAACCTTCAGTGACTGTTAGTTCAGCATATCAAAGCACTGCATTCCTTTTTCAAAACCAAACCAAACTTGTCCTAAACCAAAGCAAAATTCTGCATCACAGTGGGTTCCATGTTAATGCAAATCCACTGGCTCACTCTGTCCATTTTTCTCTACATCCTACTAAAAAACCCCCTAAACCATATAGCCTCACCACTGCCTCTGCTTGTATTATAATATTTAACACACCTCTCTGAAGATCCAAGGCTGGAAATTGCAGACAAACAACAAAAGCAAGGCCTGCTCCAGGAAACAGAGATTCTCTTCATCAGGCAGGAAATAAGAATGAGACAGGAAAAGGCAGAGGGAGATGGGGGAGTGACACTGCAGTCAAGAGAAAAGACATCAAGAATAAAGGAGAAACTTAACTAATGCAAATTCAGCAATTTGCAGGCAGCAGAACAGAGGCTGAATGTGGCCAGCTGTCACAACAGGTTTTTGTAAAAGTACTGAACTTCCTCGTGATTGCAAGTGGTTTTGAGAGACAAAGCTCATTCTATTTCATCACCCAAAGTATCATGTTCAGCAATATGAAAATGATGCAATACACAATATGAAGCAACTTCAACGGGTCACCTGAACCATCCCAGGGCCACAGAGAGAAATCAGCCACATCCAACTCAGCCATGGTCACTGTCTAACCTTGTCTTAAAATCACCAACCTTGCAGACTCCCCAGATCATGGTGGCACCAGGACTGCAGTATGTCACTGCTTTTATTTTTGAAAAATTCTACATTAATCTGCTCAGCACTGCCTTTGTCTACCAGTCTATTACTCTGCAGTACATTAGTTTATTTTTTCTTCTAATAAAAACAGTTTTAGCTTACCCTGTAATCTCAGTTACACAGTATTTTCATAAAAGACCCTATATGTTTGATGTCATTTTGATAGTCTGTTATTTTATTGTGTGCAGCTAATGGTGCTTTTTCACACAATATAGCTATAAAAGATTTCCAGCATTCTTTAATGTTGGTGTTGATGGATTGGGTTTTTTCCTCCATCTTTCTAGGTACAAATAGAAATAATAGATCAGGTAAGATTAGCTTTTACATTGTGCTGGATATAATTTTTTCCAGTAACAAACTGTTTGAGATATTTAATATTCCCTACTCAATGGTGTTGTGATACTTTAGAACTGTATGGCACATCACAAATACAATATACATATGCAGTCCAAAGATGAGCCAGTGATGCTACACTAAATCTGAGGAATTTAAACTTAGAAACTGTGAAATTCTTCAGCACATACTCAACACCCTCACACTGCGGAGAAGGGAACTTCCATGTCAATCTAAGTGACAGCTTAAGTATCTGAATAACTGTAGGCCTCATTATTTTTTATGATCAGAAAGAGAGAATCCTTTTTCTTACAACAAAACGGATCATATAATAATTGTGATATCCAAATTAAAGAGCAGCTAAGTGCTTTACAGCTGGAATCACCACTAGTCAACTACACAAAACATAGCTGGACAGGGCTTTTCATGAGCAGTTAAATCCATCAATCCTTGCTTGGCAGGAACAGAGTCTACAAAGGCCAGGGACAACAGAAATAGGACTCCCTTAGATTCAGTTTTCAATGGACAATCATGGGGAATTCAGCAACCACTGTCTGCAGTGACAACAACCATGCAATGTGTATAGTAGACTCACAAACCAAACTTGATACCTCACTGAATTTCTGATACATTTCTTTTGACATTATCACGGAAACAATTTCATGACCTAAAGACTAGCTTATCCCCTGCGTTCCATAGGCACATGAGTACACCCTTACTTATATCAGCTGTGCAAGAAGGGCAAAGTAGTGGGAAAACCTTTTTCCTCACTTAACAGACACTTAAACCTCCTCTTTGCAGCTGTGATGATTCCTTGTTTGGAATGACACAGTTCATAAAACAGATGCGGCATATTTCCTGCAATTACTTATGCCTGCTCTGCTGCCTGTATGACCCTTTCTCTTTCCACCTCTCAAGTGCCGGTTGAATTCCACCTTCCCAGAAACTGACTCTAAGTGATAATGACACTCAAACATGTATATTTCAATAACCACCCACCACTATCTGCAAAGGGTCTAATTATCATAAAAGAAAAATGCCCATTTAAGCATTAAATTTTCTCAGCAAGAAGACACACACAAGATCAATTTCCAGACGACATATAGGTGACTAGACTTCCCTCAAGAAAATTGTCTTTTTTTCTTACAACGCGTTCCAACTGGCTTTATTATTAATTAGAAACACAAAATCTTCAAAAACAGCCCTGAGCTGTATGGGAATGCAAAATATAGTTCAAGATAGTATCAACTTGTAAAAAGTAACAGTACCAGAAGAGTCCTCCCTCTGTGAACTGGTACAGAGTCTTGGAAACCCTTCCTCAAACACACTGGATAAAGCATAAAACAATGTACACCAGAAATGATAATCCATGGAACTTCATGGAAGTCACTGGCTGTTTTCTGCACAACATGCTTCATTTCATCAGGATGACCAAGACAAAAATTTCTTCAGTACTTGTTTGCAGTGCAGCTTCAATGAATAGTGTGTAGGTTTGAGGGTGGTTGGGGGGCTTTTTCAGCATTGGAAAGAAGACATTTCCTCTCATGAGTTTTCCTTTGATGTGCAGTACTTATTACAGATACTTAAGCAAAGCATTTACTACTTAATGTTCCATTTCATATCAAAAAGATAACACCAATGCACGTGTAATGCTGCCCTGTAGTCTCATAAAATTATGGCAGCTCCAAACTTCTCCTGAGCACAATTCCAGCAGCATGCCAGCCCCACGACAACAGATATTACAGCAAAATGCTAAATAGACTATACTGGGAAGTCTGTCACCTCTACCATCTGCAGCATGTGTTTACATAAAAGAGACAAAAACATGAAGGGCTTTTTGTTCTGCCATTCTCCCGTGTCTCTGTTGTAATATACGCACACCTCCCTGCATGGCAGAGAATTGGATGGTCAACCTGAAGCCTCCCTCTAAGATTTATGAGGGGATGGCAAGTATTGGGCATTACATTCACTTATATAAGGTTTAGCTCCACAGAGGTTGAAAATTTTATATGAATCTGGGATCACTGCTGTGGTGAACTGCACAAAAACTAATCCCTCTACCCACAGAGTCAACTGCAGGATTACAACAGCAAACTGGTCAAGTGACAGCCTTTTCTTCTCCTGCTGCCCCTCTGCTTTCAGGAGCAAACCAGCTTCCTTCTCAGATGGAGGAAGCATCTTGGGATACCTTCCAAGCTTTTATCAGGAACTTCCCAGGGAATGAAAGCACTAGCATTGGTCAGGAACCTGAGAAATCAAGATGTGGGGCATGGAGCAGGAGGAAAGATGCCAAAAATTGTCATTAAAAAAACCCAAAACAACTGTAAATTGTTCTTATTGCTTTGTTCTAGGGACAGAATATTATTTGTCTCCAGTAACAGAAAGCTGGAGAAACAAGTTACACCTCCACAGCTATCACAAAGGTCTGAATAAAGGAAGCCTCCGATGGCTCCTACCCCTTCCGTTCCCAGATCACTGCACTCCACATTGGCTGGAGAACTAGAGAGAACTGAGGAAAATTGGGTTTTCCTGATCTTATCAGGAAGATTTTAATATTTGCAAAGGGGAAGGTCTGTGCTGGAACTTAAGGGAGTAAGGCAAAAGGCTCCACCTTTAGCTCAGCTCAAACCTGTCACTAATGCTGCTGGTAAAGGCCCTGAAGATTGACTTAAATTGCACTGCCATTGATAAGGGCTGTTGTGCTTCTTCCAAAGCTGACATCCATCCCCCCCTTTTTCCCTGTTAAAGATGAACCATGGATGAAATATTAAGCTCTGGCAGCACTTGACAATGCACTGCCTGGAGGGGGCAGAGGGCATTCCTGCCTTCACAGGTTGCAAGGTTCCAATCACAAACAAGCCAGTTGCATTAAGGGGGCATGTAAAGGATCTCAAGTGAAGAAGGAGATGAAAGATTTTGATTTATTTGATTAAAATCTTAGATCTTCTGCATCTACAGCCCTCTTTTTCACCTTGTCCCATGAGACAAGCAGTTTGGGAATACTGTTGACCATGGGCACCAGGATAATTACTCCTGGAAGAAGCTCTCCATCCACCCACCTCAGACTCCTGGATCAGCATAGCCAAGTCGCCCCTTCTAATCCCTTTCTGAAATGTAACAACTGCCATCATTGGGACATTTTTTCCAAAGAAGTCATCATCTAAGTGCCAAACTCACTCTCAATGAAAGATTTTCATTTAACCTTTCCTCCCTCCACACATACATATTTATTCTCCCAACAGCAACACAGATCCATTTGAATAGATCAGTAATGGGATATCTTGTCTGTATATTAAAGCTTCTTTCCTGAGTGGGATTAATCTTGGCAGCTGTCTGATGAGAGACTGTGTGGGAGGAAAATGGTTTTATCTAAAACTTGAAAGAAAACAAAATAATCTTTGAGAGAACAAACTATGTTTCAACCCTTCTCCTTCAGTGGAAGGCTATTTACTAACAGAAAATACCCACCAACAGCAAAAATACAGAAGTACTGCCCCGAAAGGTAACATAATGACCATGCATTTTTTCTTTCCTTTGGCCACTTTACAAAATGTTTACATAATAAAACAGCTGAGGCCACGGCTATATTTATAATATAGGAGACTAGAAGGTAAGTCAGCTTTGAAAATAAAAATGAAGCTATATTAAGTTTGAATGGCCTGGTTTTGGTAGCAGAGGGGCTGCAGGGGTGGTTTCTGTGACAAGCTCCTAGAAGCTTCCAGCACATCTCACAGAGACAATCCCTGGCAGCTACAAAGACAGACTTGCCACTGGCCAAGGCTGAGCCAATTAGAAATGGTGGTAATGCCTCTGTGACAAAACATTTAAGAAGAAAGAAAAAAAGTTATTGTGCAGTTATAATTGCCAGAGAAGAGTGGGGTGAGAAAATGTGAAAGGAACAACTCTGCAGACACCAACGCCAGTGGAAAAGGAGGAGCAGGAGGTGCTCCAGGCACCGGAGCTGGGATTCCTCTGCAGCCCGTGGTGTAGACCATGGTGAAGCAGCTGTGCCCCTGCAGCCCATGGAGATCCATGGGGAAGCAGAGCCTGTAGCCTATGGAGGAGACCCATGTGTCGTATTCCACTGAGGGAAACATTGAGGAGTTCTTTTAAAATGGATGGTTTGGAAAAAAATTAACCCAAATGAGGCAAACGCTGTATATGTGAACTCTTTATTGGTAACAGAAAATAAAAGAAAAGGAAATTGCCCAAATGAGAGAGGGCTGGAAAAGACAGAAGAAGTAAGGAAAATGGAAAAGGAAGAGGGAGAGAGGGGGAGAGGGGGAGAGGGGGGGCGTTACCATCAGCAACCCAGGGAGTGCCATCGGCGCCCACGCAACGGAGGGGGGATGGATGGGCTGGCTCTAAGGAGCCTGCACAACTCCGGGAACACTGGCAGCGTGTCACAGGCGCGGCTCCCGTGGCGACGGCAGCGGCCGAATATGGGTTGAGTGGGCGCTCGGACCGGAGATACAGGACCCTGGACAGAGCTGCGGCGAAGATCGAAGTGCCGGGCTCGGTCGGGGTGGCAGGGCGGTTCAGGCAGGAATGCGAAGGCAAAGCAGCAGGGCAGCAGTCAGGGACAGAGCTGCGAGGGCAGCACGAGCCAGCGGGGGCAGGAAAGCCAAAGGCGTAGGCTGGGGCCAGGTCAAAGGAGGCAGTGAGTCAGGAAACGGACAGCAAGACTGAGTGTGCCCAGTTCCAGCAAGCCCCCAAAAGCAAAACTCAAAAATCCAAAGCCAAAAGGCCCAAGTCAAAAGCAAGTCTCAAAAGCCACCTAAAGCAAAAAAGCACATTCTCAAAAGCCCCCATGCAGCAAAAACTATTGTGTCAAAAGCCCCCAAAAAGCACAAGTCCCAAACCAAAAGGCACAATCTTCAAAGCCCTCCTGGGGGCTTGTGACACAGTTAATTCTTACAGCCCTTGTGTCGTCTGTCGTCCCCCCCCCCCCAAGTCTGCCTGCTGATGGGAGACCATTGGGCCAGTCCAGCCTGTCTCTGCCGTCCACTGGTGCAGACTTGCTGCTGTTCGATTGGAGAACATCTCCAGAGGGCACAGTGTCTTCAGTGAATCCCTGTCCTATGTGAGGTGTTGCCATGAGAAGTCTCCCCAGAGACAAGGTTTCTCCCCCATCTTCTCCTAGCTGTCTGCTGAAGGCAGTACGTGTGCACCCCCTCCCCCCTCTCATGCCTCTGACTACCATTGATGAGGCATACCAAAACTAAATTGATTCCTCACACCCATGCCAGAGCAGGTGGATGCCTGAGAGGAGGCTGTGACCCCATGGGAGGCCCATGGAGAGAAGAGCCCATGCTGGAGCAGCCTGTNATTACCCCCATTCCCTGTCTCCTTGCACCACTGGAGTAGGAGGTAGAGCTGGGAAGAAGGGAGGGGTGGTGGGAAGGTGTTTTTAAGGATTCATTTCTCATTATCCTGCTCTGATTTTGTTAGTGTAATAAATGCAATTCATACCTCTAATTACAGCCTGTTTTGCCTGTGATGGTATTTGGTGAGTGATCTCTCCCACTCCTTATCTCAACACATGAACCCTTCATTGTATTTTCTTTCCCCTGTCCCACTGGGAAGTGGAGTGACAGAGAGGATTGTCAGGCACCTGGCATCCAGTGAGCATTAGCCCACTACAGAAGCAAATCCCATGGTTTTGTTTCTTTTAGCTGTGGTGAAGCAGGAAAGGACTCCATTTTCCATCCTGCCTCTACTGCACTAACAAACAAGGCAACATGAAGTATCTCCATATTTCTGTTTCACTTTTCCAGAGCAAATACATTGACAAAACATACCACTGTCCCTCATTATTATAAACAAAGTTTGCTGTTACAGAAGCTGTATTTCCCTTCCTCAAAGGGAAGAATCTCTAAAGGTCCCCTCACTCTGAGGTTGTGTTGTGATCTGCACTTAGGAAGCTGCATGTTTTGATGTCAATGTGGACACGTTGTTTCCAGTCTCTCCAGCCTACACCGTGTTCCTCCATGTCCCACAGCTCATGGGCTCCTCCATACCCAGATCACTTAACCTTCTCACTGACTCTGGGTTCTTGTTGCAGCCTGTCACACTTACTCTCTCTTCACATTTACACTGTTGCCTGGTCCCATCCTACTCTGCCTCCTCATGGCTTTATTCCATCCAGGCCCCTTATCCTTGCTGTCACCTCCTCCAAGCTGTCTGTGCCCACGGGTCATGCAAGGGCTGCTTCCCTGTCTGCAGCTCCAGGGCAAAGTACAGCAGCCCCTTAAGTGAAGTCTCCCAAGGCCAAAAAAGCCTAATGGCTGACCTTTTGGTCTGAGACCTTTCTGCTAAAGCAATAAACAGATAAAGGCACACGAAAATGCAATTTCACATGGAGAATGCTGAAGATGTTGCTGGTATGTTTTATCTCATTAAGAATTCCAGCTTAAAGAAGCAAAAATGGCAAAGGGAATCCCTCCCCTCCCCACAATTCATTTGGCATCAAAGGTATACAAGCTAAAATAATAAAATAGAAGTTCACCTGGAAATCACAGAAATTTGCAAATGATGCAAAAGAGTCAAAGCAAACCTCTCCTAGAAGGTTCTCCATACCTCAGATAATGTAATTTAAATAACAAAACATTCTCCATTGGAAGCAGTTCAGTTTACGGTGGAATTTGCCACCTTGACAGTGAGGATCCCTGACAGGACAGTACTGACAGCAAAAGCCACAGTGCCTCATGCATCTCCACTTTTTTCTTGATCAGTTCAATAGGACAACGCACTATGTGACACCACTACAAGTACCTTCCCACTGTCAGGACTGCTTCAGGCTTCGGCAACATGAATCTATTAAATACTGTCAAAACCATTGTATTTGAGATGGTTCTTCAGAACAAAGATTAGTTCTTGCTGGATCTCTAGGAATTTAATAACATTCCATTCCCACCCCCTTGACTGCTGTGATGTTTATCACATAACTGTTGTAAAAGTGTTTAGCATAGCTCCAAATTATTTTGGTTAAAACATACCATAAATTTTACACAACAAAGCCTTTTTGAGCATTTTAAAACACATGCAGAGCATGGAAATGAAGCAGTAACCTGTTCGCATAGTGCTGTGTCATCTATCTTAGCAGGCTCCTGAAAAACTGACATGCTTCCTCAAGGGACTTACTTGATTAAACAACATTAATTAATTGAGTGAACATCTGTACCGTTTTTCAGCTAATAATCAAAATTATCTAGGCATTGTAACCTCCTTAAAAGTGAAAAGTATACAGAATAAGTGCAGCCCACTTTCTCACATTTGGGTAGGGCCAAGCAACTACAGCATTTACCATAATGGTTCCTGAGAGATTCTTACAGCCCTGTGGTGGAAGTTTTCTTCCTGGCTAGCCTGACAACAGGAACATTTTATTTTTGGCTTCATGCATTAACATATTAACCATGACAGTGATGACATTTGTTGCTAAATAAAACTGATTGTAAATTATCTAGAAAGCTGCCATTACATATAAAAATTACTTTTGGAGTTTGAAATTAAGTACTGTAAAACACAACTCATGTTTCCATTTATTCACAAATTTGACAGGAATTTTTATGACTTCTCCAAACTTCACATAGAAAAGAAGGGAGATAAGACTAACAATTCTAATTGCTCTCAAACTGTATTACATAAAACAACTGACCTATATGGTATCATAAGAGCTCAAGGACTATCAAACAGGACAGGCTAGATTAGAAAATGTCATGGAAAATGAAACATTGCTTCATCCCTCTTCCATTTTTCAGTGCAAACCACGAAGTCAGAATTCACCCAGGATTATCATTCTTTTCCTCACATGGGAGATATTCTTAGTTATTTAAACAGAGGGCTTTATTCCCTGAGATCAAAGGAGGGAGCCATTGGTATGCAGCACTGGGATGAGGTGGAGATTATCAGGAAAAATGAGATTTCACTGCACGTGACAAAAGCCATCTGGGAGTCTAGAAACTGCAAATATCAGATGACTACAAAAGGGAACATCTCTGAACGAGAAGGTAGATTCACTTAAGTTGTTCTTAATAGCAGTGCAGACACTTAGTCTAGAGGTATCAATGCAAGAGCCGGTCTGGAATTAGTACAGGAGTGCTTAGACATGTAATATTAGGCTACAGTGGGAATTAGTGGTTTCATACAAATATCACAGGTATCTGTAAAATTTTCAGAGGCTTGCAGAAATATTTTTTTCCAGTAAAGCAGATGGAATGACTCTGCACAATGACTGTACTCAGCCACTACTTTTCAATGTTCTGACTTGTGTGCTTTTTCTCTTAAATTTTCTCATGCATTTTCTCATAAATGACTTTACAAGATTAGGTGTTTCAGAGAAAGGGAATATGTCTCAGGACATTTGCTTTAGTGTCCACTAACTGTAAATTTTCCCCAGTGATTTACTTTCTGATCCCTGCTTAGTAACAAAACAATGGAAGCCTGAGAAATTCCATTCAAGGCAGGTTGGACATGTCTCTTCCTCATAACCCCTCACCTGTATCTGGTTTCTCTTTAGAGAAGGGGACCAGGAAGAGCTACCCTGGAGCACTCAGCTGTCAGCATCTCGGAACAGAGTAATGGGGCAGGCAGTACCTGGAGTGTGTGTGGTTCCCTCACATGGCTCTCAACCACAGAAGTGACCAGCCATGGGCATCCTAATTGAACCTGGGCCTGGAATCACTTGAAATTTCTGCAGAAGAAGGAAAATTAAGCTGGGAATTCATCAGACTTTGCTTGCTCTGGTGTCACGACAACAATAATGATCTTATTTAACCTATTTTCCTCTTCTTCCTATTCAAGTGTTTCATTGTCATGAGTGTTCCAATAACACAAATCTGGCAATCACATTCTGTCTGGAATAAAATTGTTTTCCCCTCTTTTTTGCTCACAGTGCAGAGAGTTGAAATCTTACTGAGGGATTAAAAAATAATCTATTTGCTGGCAGGATCATTCCTCAGGTCGATCTAGTTTCTTTGGGCAGTAAATACACTTTTTGTGCTACCTGGCTAACTTCAGCCCAGTATTAAATGGGGGCAGAAACTCTACATTTAAGGAAAAAGAATTTGTCAGTGCCAGTTCATAGCTTTCCACAAAAGGGGCCTTTTTCTCCTGTCTGAGACATTTATGCTTCTGAAAACTGAGTACACTCTTTGCAGACTGGAATCCAGAGCATTTAAAAGAACTACTGAAGTTTGACAGCTTACACTCCTCTAGTAACTGGTGTTTATACTATTCCCTGAGAAGGGAATCTACGGTGATTGCAGAGAAAATGCCACCATTCACACCACAAGGTATTCAGGGCTGAATAACCCATGGGTAGCAAGATTCATGGAGGGGCAATCAGGAGATGTACCTCACATGGCTTCTCCCCACATTACAGAGTGCACAGAGATGTCCTGGAGACTGTGGTATCACTGAGTCTTACTGGAGAAAGGATACATCTCAGAGAATGTAGGACCATTTGCAACAGTGAAATAAAAATAAAAGCTGAGGCTGTTTGGGAAGCGTGTCCATACAGAAGCCACCAAGCTTGAAACAAGCATGGGGAAAAAACCTACAATCATAATCAGAGTTTTGATCATCACCCTGATTTCATTAAAAAATGGTCTGTGTCACAAAGAAAACATGACAGCTGCACATAATCATGAAACACTTACCCTGGAGTCCTTCTCCAGACGAAGCTTGTGTTGAAGGCTGCGTCTTCTCCTGGCTTTAGCAAGACCATTGTGATAAAAAAAGTATCCAGATTCTATAAAAGGGAGCTGAGGAAGAGAGAGGAAAAAAAACGTCATGGAGCTATTGACTGTTAATAAGAATGACAAGAAAACTTTTACCTGTGAAGTGATTCAGCAATCTACAACAAGACTTGTGAAGAGTTATGCCATAGAGCTGAAATCACTCTTGAGAATGCCACTCCTAAGTTACTTTTGAATAGTGCACCCAGCAGCATTAAAGTTGTTTGCCACAGGTTTACAGTGCATAACTTCACTTGTATACACTTGGTACTCTCTCCACCTTAAATCTAAGGTCAACAGTGACAATATTTCTGACAGCCATCCCAAATCACTAGAGGAAGCATTCCCTATTTCCTGAAAAAGCCAGAATAAAAGAATGAAATGAACTGCAAAAGATTTGAAACTCCAGAGAGCATTCCTCACCAAGAGAGCCTTACATAAGGGCTTTGCTGAGCTGTTGCAACACACCCAAACTGACACCATGAGAAGGAAGGCAGAAAGCAAAGAGATTTCCACTTTCAGAAAACTATCATACTTGGAATTTCTTCTGAGCACCCCAAAATGGAACGTACAAAGCATATTAAGAGAACAGACAGCTCAGTGTTCAGGTGGGAACAGGGTTCTGCACCTTTAATGTCCAAGACATTTAAGGAGCAAGCAAACACCTCTGGAGGGCTTCCCATTATTAAATGTACTTCTCGGGATTGGCAGAGAGCAACTGGAAGGCAAGTAGATATTTAGCTTTTAGAAGGCTAAAAGGCATAGTGTTAGGAGAACAACATCCTACTTCCACTTGATTAGTGTCGTGGTTTCAAGCTCCACTTGAATCTCAAATGAACAGTTCTTTCCCCATTTGAATTTAATAGGGACATTCCAGTTGAACATTTAAATCTAAGCAAGCAACTGCACATTTTTAACTAAGCTTGTCCTTGTAAAAGTTGAAAAAAATGGTTGGGAAGTTATATGTTAATGTTGTGAACATATCAGCTTCAAAGGTTTGACTACTCTGCATGTAAAATAAGTTCTTAAAAGAGATCTATTCTAGAACAGCTATGACAGCTGGCTCCTCTCCTTTTTATTATCTATACTTCATGATAACATGAACATCTTAGCAGGAGCTCAAAGTTCTTTACTGAAATAGCAAGGCTGATGTCTAGATAGAAAAATTGTTGTGAAAACCTGGGCTGAATATGGGTAGCAGCATCATGCTGCCATAAAACAGATTCTGTTCCTGTATACAGGTATATACAATGCACAAATATAAATTACCTTCTATGAAATTATCTCTTGTTTCAGTCAGTCTATCACTATATCTGGTACAGTTCCACAAACATATTTTACTGTACGTGTGAAGCAGTGTGGAAACAGAAGATAGTGAATTCTGAAAGCTTAAAATCTGGTCATTCCAAAAATGAGTATGCAAGTTGGGTTTTCTTTTTCTTCAAAGTACTTTTTCATGTTAATTGAAACATTAACTATCACTGGAATGAAGGCATTTCATTTTCAGGTTTAAAGATCCATTCTGAATGATTAAAAAGTAACTTAAAAAAACCCCAAAGCATTCTGTTCTAATATAAAGACCTCTTTTATAGTGTTTATAAAAGGTTAAGGAGATTTCATCAAAATCATTATGGTTCCCTGGAGTTGATCTGCATGGCTGACTGGAGACCTTTTCTGGGCGAATAATCAGAATATGTAGCTTCATCTCCATACACCTGTGAAAAATAAAACAACTGAGGTAGAAGGAGAAAGGAGGTTATGAAAGCTCACAGTAGAGACCAAAAAAGTCTGCATTTCATACATACCCTCAGAGTAACAGCTCTGAAGGTTCAAATTCTGTCTAGGATTAGGTAATTGTTTTAATAATCAGATTTATATTTAAACTTGTATCTGACATCTTTACCAACTGGGTGATCAGGTATTTACATAATCCAGAGTTTGGCAATAGATCTGGCTCTCCAGGAAAAGGCCATTCCCCCACATTGGATACATTACTGTATGCCTCAAAAACATGCAGGGGAAAAAAAAATCTAGATAGGCAGATCAGTTACAGCTTGAAATCCATCCTGGTGTGCTAACCATTACCGTCCTTTGCTGTCTGTGGCCCAATTACCTCTATAATTCTCTCTGTGAAATCAGGCTACTTTTCTTCATTTTATCTCAGTATCAACCATTAAAATCAATTCCAGTTGAAAACTGATCTTGATGTTCTTCCATTAAGGATTAGTCTAAGCAGTCTTAAAGATATCTGGAAATATGTGACAAATATTTGCTGTTTATTTTCCATATAAGGGTAGTTCCTACTACCTCTTAGCATGAAACAATACAGTATATAGTAACCTTTTAAAGCTTGTGTATTCAAGTCTGACCATAAGCAATTACAATTAGTACAACAATGACCAGATTTAAGGACAAAGTCATGAATAAGTTTAACTAAGACTATTCCACTCTTTCCACAATTATCCCGATAATCTTTGAGGATCTCAGGTATTTTACGGTTCACATAGTTTTTCACATCAAAATCAATTAAACCTGGAGGGGGACACCCAGGAAGGCAGCTCAGGGAGGCAATACCTGAAAGATTATGTGATCCAGCATTGTGGATTATGAATAATTAATAGCAGAAACCAAGCAATTTTCAGGACGAATCTAAACTCTGCAGAAAATCTTTGAAATTAATGAATGTACATGTGAGAGAAATCAGACACCAGGGAAGGGGCCTAAAATGTCAGGCTTTGATGAGGATTTTGCACTGAGATCTGTGAATACCACAAGAAATGACTGAAGCCTCCAATTCTGATGGACTCCTGCTACGGAGCCAGTAACTTCTTGGCAGCAACCAAATGGAGGACACAGGTAGCTCGCAGAAGGATTTACATTCCCACTATCAGCTACTCCAGGAAGTCTCTGATTTGGAGCTACAGCAAAAGAGCAAATAGTGAAATGAACAGTGTATGTAATGAAATTAAATAAAAACAGATCTTCTGTACATGAAGACTCCAAAGTGTAATCAGCAGTATCTGCTCTGTAATGTTGTAGCTGTAAAGTTGGAATTGTTATGGAGTAAAATTCCTATTCTGGCAACAGCAGGCTCAGTACATACCATGGAACAATAATGCACTCAGCCTGGTGGCTCAGGTTCTTCATGTAAGACAAAAACAAAGCTTCCTGCCCTCAGAAAAAGATTAGCAATTAAGATAACTAATTACTGAAAAGCACTTTAGTATTCAAGTGAGGAGGATTATTTAGAATTAGAAATGGGCCTACTTATTGCCTTGATGTATAAATATTGTCCATTACAAAGCACAACTTTCAGAATATCAGGAATTACAAGCACTTCATTACTTGCAATATTTGTATAAAAGTACTGGTGAAAAATACATACAAGCAAAACCAGAATCACAAATACAAAACAAAAAATAGAGCAAAACATTTTATATCCACCTGTCTCCTTCTTTTCTTCATATTTACAGCCTCCTTGTGGTTATTAATAACACTTTCTGAAGCAAAGATGAAATCTATTTAACCCTCTTCCTGAAAGAATGTGGACCAGAAAATAACTTTTAAAAATTCAGTGTTCAACTAAACAGAGGAAAGAAAAACTCTTTCAATGGAAGATGCTTAACTGAAAGCAAAATAGACTTGATAACGTTAGGGTCTTTTCCAACCTTAACAATCCATGATTCTATGGAAATGGCTAGAATGTACCATTTGGTATAGAAAGAAGCAGGAGAAGTTTCATTCATATTGTGCACAGTCTTAGCACCAATACATCTGAGGTATCTTAGCTGTTCTCAGACTACTGCTCAGCCACAGAAGCTGAGGTGTAATTACTATTGAAATAAAAATAAGTAAGTTAAATTCATGGTTCTCAACCTTTCTGCACTCTCCTCCGTACATATGATAGTCTCTCCCCAGCAAGAAAAGGGAGTGACTTGGTGCTGCCCTAGATGCCACTGCTGGGAAGAAGGGCTGTAAACAGGCAGCTACAATTCTCCCCTTCCAGGCCCAGGCATTGCTCCTGAGAGAGGCCATTCCCCAGTACTGAAAGAGAGAAAAAGAGAGTCCACTGCTGAGCCCTTAACTGCTCTAGGAAGGAAAGATCAGGTATAAAGTAGCCTGTTCCTTAGAGACACCTGATCTAGAATGGGCCAGCACACATGGTTCCCTCAGAGATGATAGCTCCCATCCCTTCTTGTCCACTTGACAGAGAAAATCAAACTGCCCTTCTTTCTTGGTCTTGCCTTGAACAACATGCACAGTGGCACCAGTTGAAGTTTGCCTGTCACAAAGCAAAGGAAATCAATATCAACAGCAAAGTAGTGCAGAAGAGTAAAGAAAAGCCACAGAAAGACTAAAATCAGACTCTGTTCCTCATTCTAAAACTGCAGCAACTGAGGCCACCATGGGCAGAGCTAACACTGAAAACAAGCATCAGCATCTTCTGACCAGAAAAGCCCATCTAGCAAAGGTATTAGGAAGAAGCAATAAATTCTTAAGAAAATACCCAAGTTTAATGAAGCTGCCAGTAGCATCAGTATTTTACCTGGCTCTCAAGGAGAGGTGCAGCATTCACAGCCTGTCACTAGTTTTAAGATGTGACAAATACAATACAAAAATAAAGATGAACATTGGTTCCAAGGCTTATCTCTAACATCAGATTTTACTGGCTTCTTATCTTTAACATCACATTTTACTGACTCACTGCAGAGTTCTATCTACATACATTATGGTGCCACAAAAACCTGGATTGCCCCCTCTTATTTTAAAGGGAAGTATCCCTGCCCAGCCTTCCCATACTGCCTTTCACACTGTTCCACATAATGCAGAATCCCTACAGCACACTGCTGGCTTTTGTGCATAATTTCCAATGATTTCTCCCCAACACTGTAATATTCTAAAACCAGTTTATTTGAATCTTTTGTTAATATTCCTCTCCCAAGTTACTAATAGGGACAACAGTCTGCGACAACTTTCTTTTGGGCAAACTCATTTAGAAATACAAGCAAAGGGCAATTTATAGCAAGTTACTGCAGGGTTGCCTTCTTTGGTCACCAAAATCAGCATAAATGGATCTGCCAGTGAATGGGATTCACAGAAAGCCCTCATTCAGCCAGGCTGACAAAGCCCCCCCCCAGGGCTCCTTGCCTGCCTTAGTATGAATATGTGGCCATGGATGCCAGGGTTCAAACAAACACTGGTGCTAAAGGAAAAAAAAAAAAAAAAGATACACATCCCCCCCAAATAATAATTTAAATTTTTTTTAATAAGTATAACACAAAACATCTCTCTCCACAGAGTCCCACTGCCCAAGCATCACTCCTGACTTTGAAAGGAGCCATAAATCGGCACAGGTGAGCTCTTTCGTCTTATTACTGCTCAGTAATTACACCAATGAAAAATATGACTTAAACCTGGTACAAATAAATGTATTTGGAGCCTTCATGGGTCCCACAGGCCTCTCACCTTCAGTTACCCTTATAAGTGAAGCACAACAAAGTGCCTTGCAGCAGAAATCAGAAACCTTTTAGAAACCTTTTCATCCCAGTTTCACCAAATGCACTGAGGACGCTTATAAATATTCAATATGAATTTTTAAACTCCCTTTCTCTCATTTTCCCTCACCCCAATTAGCATTAGAAATCATTTTACTTTTAAATACACAGATGGGAGCCAAGTCTGAAGTCAAAAGCACTCACTCACTTTAGCAATGAGGGCCTTGTAAGAGAAGAGCCAGCTAGAAACACAGGCAGCCTCAGGCACCGAAATAACACAGAACAAAGCACGAACAAGAAAGGATTAATTCAAACATTGGTAGAGAAATGTGAAATAACACAGAGGACTAAAGCTGCACCAGAGATCACCCAACATGAAATCCAGTCCACTGTGTCCCCATGGCCCCAGGCAAGGATTTCACACTTTCTCATTAGTGTGCTATAATTACTCTGAAGGCTCAAAATAAGGACCTCAGGTGGAGCCAGGGTTCTGCGCAAGCTCCAAACAGCCCCAAAGACTGACACAGTCAGGCCCAGCTCTGAGTGCTGTGATTCAGTCTTCCTGGCTCAGTTCTAATTGTACCCGTATTTTAACCAACTGCCTCCACCAAAGCCTAATCTGCTTCTCTTCTCAAATCTGGCAGGTGGAGATGTTATAGCCATAGCTTCAACGTTCACAAAGGGCACATTTCGTATTAAAACATCATCAGATCATTCTTGTGAAATCAACTCATTAACACAAAGTGAAACATTCTTTTACAAATTAATTCATAAATGTCTGACAGACATTTTCATGTTTTCAGCTCTGTTTCACATAAATATCCAACCTTCTCTTAAAGGAATCAGCAACAGGTGGTAGCAGCAAGAAGAGACCAACACTCAGTAAAGAGATACAAAAGTCAATGGAAATATTGTAACACACATGATAACAAGGCCACCTGTTACTGTTATTTAGAATGTTGGTCATCCTATAGGAACACCTGCTTCAAAAGGTCTATTACATCTTCTCAAGCCAGCAGTAGTTTCCAATGGTTTCTGAAATGTTTCCTCAACCCCACAGCAAAGTATCTTTTCCTCTACAAACAGTGTAAAGTCAAAAGTGATATCCAAAGACTTTGTAAAATATATGCCTTTGGACTTTATCTTATCCGACAGGATAAAACAAAGCCTTTTGCCCAGGCCCTCTTGCATGCAGCAAGAACAAGGTTAAACAGTCTTCTCAATAGCTGGACATGAGGTGTTTAATAAAAACCTGGAAGTAAATGAAAGAAACTGAACCGGTTGTGGACTGCGATTACACTTACATGTCCAATCTGTCCATGTGTAATTCATCTGAATGCCGTGTACAATTCACAGCAAAAGAAAAAGAGGCCCTTTCATCTAACTTATCTGAGGTGGCCATGTTAATATACAAGCAGAGCTGAGCCCCAGGAGCTCTTTCACTCCAAAGTCTGTCAGAAAAGCACTGCTGTTTGTATTCAGGTAGATCAATTCTGATTTTAAATGGCTATTCTCATTTTCTCACCAGTTTTGTTGTTACATTACCCCACCCAGTGCTTCCAAGCACTTACAAAACACTACTCCATTGGTTTGGTTACAAGTTTGTGATATTCAGATTTTGATCAGCAATTGAATGAATCACACAGGTGGAAGGTTTTACTGTATCTGTATCACTGTTAAGTTTGTCACTGAAGAGGTCCACCCTGCAAGCACATAAAGTCATACAAGTCATCAGTGACAAGACTCTGGATTTGCTGACAGTTTTATCAGTGAATTGGAGAAGCCATTTGAAGCTTTGAAAACAGTTATTATAGTTTTTGGGAATGGATCTGTGCAGTTTAGAGAGTTTTATCCATTACTCCCCAGTAACCGTAAACACAATTATCTATTCTGTCACATGTCCTGTTGAAAGCAGGATCCTTCCCAGATTTTGAGGAGAATGTTACTGCTTATACGCTAGCCCTCAAATTGGACTGTCTGGGTTAATCCAGATTGTCATTATCTGGAGTAGGCGATTATTAATGTTTGGCTGACAGGCTGAAGTGAAGGCTGAGCAATCATCATTATGTCCTCTTACATAAATGGTATGTGTGTGCAAGAAGAGTACCTCAGTCAAGCCTTGGGCACCAGAAAAAATTCTGGAGTTCAGCACCAGAAAAGTCACTGGGAGCATCTACCAACTGTGTTGTCATTTTTAGCAGCAATAAATGACCACTGGAAAAAGGAGAGAGCCTCTCCAATCATTCAGCTACACTACTCTATAACAACTACACAAACAACAGATAAACATATGTATAATTTAGAATAATTAAGTAAATATGATTCCATCAAAAGGTGAATCAATTAAATTTTCTTAAAGCAGATATGTGTAACACAAAATATTTTTTTACACAAATTGGGAGAATTTTACCATCCTGTTAAAACAAAACAAAAACACCTCTAACCCCTAAAAACAAAACATCAATAAAAACAAAAAAGGAACAAAACAAAAAAAAAAACAAACCCAAACTCACTCCCCAAACCTAAACAAACAAAAATGAGAAAAAATTACGAACAGAAATCAGACTCCCGACATTCTTTAGAGACAGTAGGTCAGTACTTGACCCAGTTAATTAACCATAAATCATTTTGCCTGAGGCAGTCAGTGCTGTAAGAATAAAGGGGGAAAATGATGGTAATCCAAAAGTGGCTTTGCCAGTTCTACATTTTATTAACAAAGGTGAATAAAATTTTAGCTGTAAGTGCCTGTCTCCTGCTTGGAGCAATGGAGCTCCTCAGGGTATCCTGTCACTCTTTTGACATTCTGCTGTGTTTTCAAAGCACATCTCAAGATGTTAATATTCTGTAAAAGTTTTCACTCCTCAACCAACCTTCTCTCCAAGATCATTCAACCCATGACCATTTCCTTCGCTGTTTCCCTCTCTGCTGTTGTTTCACATGGTAGCAACTCATGTCTATGACAGAGCCAGGACTAAATCTCAGAGGACATGAGTTTAAGCATCTCCTAATATAAGACTCTTTGGGCAATTAGAGCTGTAATATTCTTGTTTCAGTTGCCTCCCTTGTAAAATGGCATATTCTTATAAGTACCTGTTAAGTTCTTTTATTTATTGATAGGATTCATTTAATGAATGTTTGCACAGCACTATAGACTGTGATATGAAACTCTTAACTGTAAAATGCCAAATGCCATTGCAAACATATATTAATGGGTCTATCTACACAGGTAATATATCTGTGTGCAATCAGGTACCTCTTTAACAAAAAATAATTGTTAAATGTTGTGATATATTTAAGCCATAGAAGATGGAAATCTCTTCTTCATATCAGTATATCTTCCTCAGGGAAAACTCATAAGAAACAGTTTGATTCAGTTAGAGTCTTAATTTAAATGGTCATGGTATACTTCTGAGCTGGGTCAATACTGCTGACAGCAATTAGCACTGCTTGCAAAAGGCCACTTTGCCTCACTCCTGATTTACAATCCATCTCTCTTTTTAAGCATGTAACCAAACAGGTTGACTGCTATTGTCACACAGGAGTCTGGTGTCACATCAGCCTCAGAAACAGAGATAAAAGCCATGAGCTAAAGTTTGCTATTTTAAAAACAACATTGAGATGCAGTGTGCCCCAGACACAAATTACTGGTACTTAAACCTCATGGATGAGGAGACATTGCTAAACACTGAGATCCGGAATTTCAGTAAGGCACTTCAGCATTATTTTTAAGTTTACATTCATGTAACAAAGTGGCTACAAAAACGTGTGCAAGTGCTCAGCTCATGCAGCATCTAAAAGCAGAGTCAGGAACTCATGTTCTAATGAAGTAGAGCTATAAGAGCAACTCAGAGCAAAATTAGTTGGTTACTGACAAGAGCTACTCAAGAAGGCACAGAAGATGTGAATTACTCTAATGCAAAGATGCACCGACACTTTAAAAAGATCTGACCTGTCTTGCAATTCAAAACCTTTACTCTTTCCTTTTTACTCCATGTCTGTTTAATGCTAGGCTGCCAAGCAAGAGCTGATAGAAAGTGCTTTACAGAGAGGTTTTTTGTTGTTATACCACACTGAAAAAGTCTTCCAGTTGCCAGAGAAGCAGTCAGTTCCTGGAGAAAAATATGTGCTTTATGGGAGAGAAGCTGATGGGTGACAATTACAGACAAAACTGTGACATTAAAGGACAGAAGAACAGGAGGGTCACACTGTTTGTTTGGGTTTTTTTAACATAAGGTGGTAGGCTTGAGAAGAGTAGGGGAAGGAAGCTTTAAGAAATACATTTCCAGCAGAGCCAAGGAAAGGAGAAAATACATTTCCAGCAGAGCCAAGGAAAGGAGAATATTTTGGGACACTGCCGTTTTCTTTATTTTTGTAGTTTCTTGATTTTTCTAAGAGGAAGTCACAGACATTAATCCTCATTATTACAAGATCAGGTCAGAGGCAAATCCTTTACTTACGCCACCATGACCTGGAGAGAGCTCCTGTTGGTTCCTGTACACAATAGCACAATGGTCACTTCACAACAAGGAGCAGCTGCTCTGAGTGGGGTCAAGAGCTCTGTAGTAGACAGAAGAAAAAAGGTGATTCAAACCTAGCAATAATGATGAAAAAGGAAAGCAAACAGCAACACCACCACCTCTTACCTTTCTTCCCAGGACCCCCCTTGTTGACCTTTCAAGCAACTGTGAAATAAGTCTTCTACTACCAATTAATAAATGATGGAACCTTATTTCTGGCAGAAATTGTTTTAAGTCCAGCATGTGCTTATGTTATCTTGCTCTTATTACATTAGTCAAGCAAGGAAAATTTAGGGTTTTATTAATCATTCAGCATTTCAGCATCTAGATCCTGAAAAACTGGCTTCTCTACCAAGATACAATATATTTAACATGAATAATATATGTTCAATTAGAATGCAAAAAAAAGGATTTTACAGAATCACAGTGAGTGTTTTAATCTCCATCAAAAGAAAGAAAAAAAAAATCCACTTGCTTTTCTGACCAGGTTTTATTCTGAACTATATCTTAATTGTAGGAGAAATTGAATGGTTTTACAGTTAAGAGATGAAAAATATATTTGCCTGTGAAGTTTGGGGGTTTAAATGGTGATATAAAAATTAAGAGATGGAAATGCTGCCAAGATGATGATGTTGCAATCCACAACCATCATTCCATCAATGTCAGCAGCTAATTCTTCCAAATCTGTAAATGTGTTCCAGTTCTGATTTTTGGTGCTTCTTCACCCAAATTCTGAACTGACAGTTCCACTTTACAACTGGCTCAGAGTAACTTCCAAATAGCTAAATTCAGTTGAAACACAGTTCTAAAATTAATTGATACAGGGAAGCATAAGGTCCCCATGGGCCTGATGGTAATCCAACAGTCATGGTTATAGCTAATTCACCATATCTTGGCTGCAGTTAAAAGCCTTAAAAAAAAGGTTTTGCTGCACTTGGTGTTGCACAGTAGGTGACAGAGACAGTACTCACCCACAGAGTGGATTTCAGAATGACACTCCTTCATTTCACTGGTTTTCATAAAGAATGAGTAGGCTGAAAGAAGGATCCTCTGTCATCAGGAAAGGGGAGGATATATTCCAACTCTTTTACTACCCATACAAGGAAGAGATTTACCTCTTTGGCTCTAGTATGGTATCCAACAATCATCTGAAACAGTGCAAATTTCTCTACATAAGAATAATAATAATATTTAAATATATGTTTGCCGGGTTTCAGTTTTTTACAGATTGGTTCTTTGGAGAAAGCAACTCCAACATATTACCATCTTATTCATCAGGTTAGCAAATAATCTAGTTCAGTCATGAGTATCTGGGACACATTTGCCAACTGATTTGATGTAAACACTGAGCTCACTATTTCCATTTGCTTTCTGTGGACAAAGTAGTTAAGACTGTACCATTTCCACAGAAGTTTTGTTTGAGAATCTAGGTAATACATGACAATGTCCCAGTTCACTCCTTGTGACAGAGCTATCACTACCCAATTTATTTGTTTGTAATCCCAGTGGATAAATAGAGAGTGGCCAAGCTTATAATTTCTTTTTTAAATCCAAGCTCTTGCTACTTGCTGAACACAGTCAGTGTTCAGCTGAGTTACACTGTTGAGCTACTGTCATAAATCCATGACCAAATTGTATTTCACACTGCATGATAAACTGTGTGTCATGGCCGCTCAGAATTTCACACCGAATCCAGCTCTCTCTGGGACAGTGCTTTCTGTCGCAAAGCACGGCCTGAGCTTGCTGAGCTGAAATTAAACCTCCATTTCAGTAGCATAGGGTTTGCTTTTTCAATGAACTTATGAGAGTTAAATGCAGAGCTTGCCTTGATTTACAAGAGGAGCACACCAGACTGTCTTTGACAAATAGTCGAGCAGTTCAGCTTCCTCCCACCAGAGGCCATGGATGGATGGAAGTGTTGGGCTGCTCACTGCAATATTTAGAGCCACCATGCAGCAGCATCCTGTAGAGACCTGACCCATTTAATTATCTGAAAATGTTGGAAGAAAAAGAAAAAAAGTAAAAGAAGAACAGGGTCTCTGAAGACTGGAATAACATTGCAGGACAAAGTAAATTTTACATCTATTAACAGCACCGAATTTGCTACTACTGCTCACACAGAAACTAACCATCCATACTGTGGACTGGAACTTCACAAAAGGGTTTCCCAGCTATAATATTTTAATAAGAACCATCAGAATGTATGATTCATGTTAACAATTTGGCTTGATTTCCAGATCACAGAATTTTCCGTGAGCATGGACATTTCTCCTTACTAATGGAAACTGTCTACCAGATAAATTCTATGTTTTGGCAACTACTTTGCAACTGCTTTATTACAAGCATTTGAAATTTGAGTTGCATCTATTAATTTTAATTGAACAGTTCCATAGATGGATGAGGTTAAGGGTCACAGGCAAACTTCTTGCTTAGCTACACTGTAAAGTGTTACCAGCGTAACTATTCTAGAAAGCCTGGAAGCTCTTTTTTTGTTGCTGATTTTGGTTGGTTTTGTTTGTTTGTTTTTTGAAGTCAATATGGCCATACTGTTAAAAGCTCCATCAGAAATTTCTGCTAATATTGTTCTAACTTGGAATGAGTTAAACATCAGTACTCCTACACTGATAGTAACAGCACTGCAATAGGGTTTGTTTCCCCACTTTAACCACATCAGTATAGTTACAGCAGCAAAAGTTTTCCTAAGAGTTGGTAGGGTCTTATATCTTGTCACCTGTCATGTTTTGTGAAAAGGATAGAAGGTTACCTTTCACCTTCACACAACAGTTGGATTTTCAATAAGATAACACAAATTCAAAGACCTCTGCCTTCTCCTGGAGGAGCCAAGCAGCAGACTCAGTCTCTGGGACCAGTTACCTGGTAATAAACAGATGCCAAGGATGCCACAGGATCTCAGAAGGAAGCATTTCAACCTGGGAGAGAATTGGTAATTTCTTTCGGTCTAGAATTTAAATCTGGATTTGACCTCCCAAACTACAAACTTACTTCACTCCCTCATTTGCAGTACCCTAAACTATCTGAGTCTGGTTAGGCATGACAATGGGATCTGTCCATCTGGCCTGATGCAAAACACCAAATCTTCAAAGCAGGGTACTCTTGCAGTAAAGTTATCCTTTTGCTGCACAGCTCTGCAGCCGAAGGTCGGGGGACAAATTCAATTCTGGGTATGGTAACAGCTACAGATGTCCATATTGGCTCTCAGTAATGGCCTCAGACTGCTTTCAGCTTCTGAAAAGCCTGCCTAGAGGAATGGGAGCTTTAAGTAGCACCACAGACAGAGTCACAGCATACAGGATCCCAAAGGTCAAACACATAGAGGCAATTCATATTTCTGTATGTTGTAGAGCCCAGGAGTAGTCTGAAAGACATCTGCAAGAAAGCTACCTGGGCAGAAGGAAGAAGACCCCAGACTCACAGGCACTCTGGGCTAGACGGCAGGAGATAGGCTAGTACACAGCATGTTCACCTCTGGTATGCTGGGATCACAGTGTTCAGGGAATGCTGTCCACTTCTGTATATGTTTTCTCCTTGACACTGGCAAAACTAAATAGAATGTAAATGAAAACCAATAGTTGCACATTCCCCATTGGGCTGCAGCATCAAAAAAAACCAAGTGAAAAAAGAACTGCACTTGCAATGCAGTTCCTGGGTCTCTACCACACATTCTATTCTGCAGATGGGTCCAAACAATATGGAATAAATAAAATTATAAATGCGGGCAACTTTATAAACAGCCAGAATTTCATACCTCTGTGTTTACTGAGCTGTATTTCAGGAATGAAAACAAAAATCTCTAAAGGTAAGGTTTAATCTGCATGTTTTGCCAAGAAACAACCACACCACATATTCAAAACAGTAATGGAACAATTACAGTGGGGATCTATAGTAGGGGAGACTGACCTTCTTGTTTTACACTCAAACACGTGTAAAGTCTGAAAGGTAATTATTTTGTAGTTCAAACAGAACACTCACCACCAGCAAACAGTCTGACTCTCTAGTAGAGAAGAAGCTTTAGAGAAACTGGGTTAGGGATATATTTGAGCCTGTGGTTTACAGATCTTCTCAATAATTTACAGCTTTCATGTGCATAATTGATTACATTTAAATAACAAGGATTTTTTTGTTTGTTCCAAGTTAGCCAGTTAGCCAGTGTTTGCTCCTGGAGCTGTTTATGCATCCAAGGCAGAACACAAAATAAAATTTTTAAAAAATTGGGGGAAAAAAGGCAACATTTCCAAAGAAATACAGTATTTATGTATATGAAGCTAACTCACTTCTAGCACAGCAAAATTCTTTTTTAATTCCACTAACATTTGTCTCAAGTGCAAATAGGAGTAACCAGGCCTTTCCAGACTGTGCCCAATGACACACCTGGACTCCACCAGGTGTGGAGGAGCCCACAAGGCTCCCTCCTGATGCAGATTGCTCCTCTCTCTGCATCACCCTAGTTACTTTCTTACCACCCAGCAAAGTGCCTGCCCACAGCAAGATCAAACTTTTCCTGCTACTCAAATGCTTCTTCTCCCTAGTTTATACACATCAGGATGGAAACTGAAGCATCTGCAGTTATGGTGAGACAGCCTTTTTTTTGTTTGTTTTGCTAATACAGAACTGCAAGAGTGAAATCCAGGAAATTAACACGCTCATGTTCCTCAGAAAATTTACATTGTATCCTCCATGTCTAAGAGGTTTTTCTGTTTCCATAATAAAGGAATGCTTTTGCAAACATCCTTTCCTCTAGACCAGCATAAAACACAAAGCTAATAAATTATTAAACACATATTAATGCACAGAAATACTGCATTCTGAGGCTTGATCTTAAGTCCTTGGACACCAGCCAGCCCACGTGGGGAGGCCTGAGCTTTCTGCCTCCTCTTTGCATGGGATGCTCCATTGCTTCAGCATCTGTTACCACACTGGAGCACTCCTGCATCCTCCATGCTGCCTTAACTTGGCCACAATTACACTGAATTACACAATTAACACTTCCACTTGGATTAGCAGCATATGTGAAAGTAAAATAAGCATGTTTAACTGTGAAGTGTGGAACACCTTATATATGCATAAAAGGGCTGGTAAATACATATGTACACAGGGTCTGCCAGGAGCTTAGCTAAGAATTTGCCTTTCCCTTCTCTTCTGTACTCCAAGCATAGGTATTAGGGGGAAAGGAACAAGAAAGATACATGTGTATATAAATACACACACCCAGACCCACATCCACAAACAGCATTTTTCACGTGCACTGAATCCCGTCTGTTCATCACGCTGACTCCTGAGCATGAAGAAGCATAGCCCACCTCCATAAATATGAAGACAAACACCTGTTTTTCAGATTTAGAGGTCGATCTGCATGGGAGGGCATTTTAAGGCTTTAGCATGTGCATCCCAGTATTAAATGTTCAGGATCCTTGACAGAAATCCCTGCAAAGAGCTCCCAAGACTGCAAACTCATTATTCTGCCTCTTGGTCTGCCTTCTACACCACATCAACTCCCACCTCAGAGGCTCCCAGCCTAGATGCAGCAAAGTGGGCTGCTACAGCAAGAAATATAGCTTCTTCGTCTGTTAAGTTTTGCTTTTGATAAGTCTGTATTTATGCAATGTAAAGAAAAAACAAAAAAACAAAACAAAAAAAACCCACAAAAAACAAAACAAAACAAAACAAACCCCAAAAAACCAAAAAAAAACCCCACGAAAACCTGAATGCTCCCAGTGTTTCATCAAGAAATTACTGGTTGGTTCCACAAAGCCAGCAACCTTCTAAGCAAAAACAGGAAGCAAAGAAGTCCCAGTGAGAGGTACACTGAGGTTTGCAAGATTTAGAGGGAGAAGGGATCAAGTGATACATTAAGGAAAAAATAGACCAGCTTTGGACAACATAAACATAAAATTCTCCAAGTTTTGAAATCCATGTTTGGTTCTTATTTTAAAATCTGAGGCCACTGAATGCTAATTGTTTAAAACCCTTCACCTCGATGCTACTAGAAGCAGAATATTTAGCCTTTTAGTTATGGTGGCAATTTTTGGATTGTCTCAGTCTCACTGTTGTTGATGAAATGAAAAGAGATGCCCAAACTCGGATCTCCAAATAGAAGACCTTTCCAAGTGCATCTCCCAACTATCCTTGTAAGAAATTAATTGAGAATTGCAAGGCAAGAAAGAAGCTTTTCTCAGCCTGCATTAAGAAATGTATTCTGGTGACAACCATGCCAGGAGGCAAATAAAACAAACGGGGGAAAAAAACCCCAATCAAAACCAAAAACTTGTTCTTTTTGCAGTTCTCACAATATTAGAGGGGCATTATCACAATTTCTGAATGCTCAAAGATGGTAAGACTAACCATTTTAAGAAAAAAATATGTTTTATCACAGCATCTGTTTCACCAGGAATACACAGAATCAATTTTGGCAGGTTAAAACTGATTGAAAAATTGCAAACATTAAAAATAAAAATCAAAGAGCACAATCAGCATTGAAAAGAGGTCTGTATTCCGGATTCATTCAGGGAAGATTAAAGAAAAACTGACTAGTGTTTTTGACACTGACTCATGTAGGATCCTAAACCTAAGCACCTAGCCCTTCTTAATCAACCCATCAAGCACTGAATTTAAAGCACACATTTAGCCCACCTGATGTCTTGTAGTGGTTTCAGAATGATGGTAGGAAGCATGGCCAAAGAATCAATTAGAAAGTGCATCATGCAGTTCATAATATTAATCTTAAAGGCAATGCTTTCTCATGCATTTCTGCAGAAATCTGCTGTTAAGTAAACATAATACACACTTGCTCAGAGATGCTTGTTATTGAGGAAAAAAATGTGCACTAAAAATACATAATTTAAAAAACAGCTCCCATAAAGTCATATTAAAAGAGACCTGTGATACCCTAACAGGCATAAAAGAAATCTTTCTCATACATATCTTAAATTCACACACAGAAAAAAAAAAGCGGAATCTGCCCTTGTGTTCCTGCTGGGAAAGTCCCTGCATTGAAATAAAGGTGATTATTTTCAGACAATGGCTCTTCTCCAATATGGGTAAAATTAACCAGATTTGTTTTAAGTAAACAACTCATCCAAAAGGCACATGTCATTGAAGTATCTAAAAGATCACTTGTGGTGTAATTTGGTGTGGAGGGGTGCTGGTATTTTTTTAATATTTCATTAGACAGCTTATGTACACATGGTACTTTCCCTCAAGAGTTTCCCACTAACAGCTCTGTGCTTCTCTACACATAGCTACGTTCAACTTTGCACTGTCTTTATCACCATGAAAGCTGAGTGCACACTGTAAGCCGCTAGACAAGCCTGATGATAGCAAAACAGAGAGGAGACTCTTTAGCAGCACCGAAGAGCCACTGGAATAAATGGCACAGGCTTTTATTAGCGGCCAGTTATCACCACCCAAACCCCATTAAGAATGGAGATTGCTATCAACCTCTCACGGATTATCCTCCAACACAGTCTGCAAAATGCCAAACCCTACCAACTTTTCCTCTTCTCTAGAATTACTGCCTTGCAGAAAGCAGGGTGCTATTTTCTCTTACAGTTGTGGAGGAGGGGTGGGAGGCTTACTAGCTTTCCAGGGACTGTGATAGCATAACCCAGACACCTTAAGACAGCATGCGCTGAGTACAGGACCCACGGCAACCACCTGCTGCCCCACCCACGAGCACACACACACACATCACACCATGGCTCTTGCTGGGCTTCAATCCTGTCCACAGGAAACAGCCCCCCCGTGGCATGTCCTGGAAAGCAAGTACTCTCCTCTTGCACACCCAAGGGACTTTCCCCCAGCTCTCTCCTGAGACAACTACAATACTGATTTTCGTGAAGAAGCTGTATGTCTCCAATGTGGCCAAGGCATCCTGGGGAGAAGAATGTTAGTGGGTACAGGATTCTAACAGCCCAGAAGCTGCATTTCTCCATCCTACAAAATCCTCTCTTCCCCACTTGGATCACAGGATCATTTGAAAGCATCTAGCAAAGGTCATAAGAAATTGAGCTATGCAGGAGGGTACCCTTCCATCCTCGTAAGGCCTTATCAGTCAGATAACCCCAGGATAGGAGGAAGGCAGAACAAGCAGGAAGAGACTAGAAGAGGAAAACTGTTGACCAAAAAGCTGTATCTAAATTTCATATAACAAAACCTAATCCCCCCAATGAATCCTTTCCCAAACGTATCAGCAGCCCAGCTCTATCAGTATCAGGACAGGGCTGTGAGCCTAAAACAAAAGCATCTTCGCAGCAGCAGGAGTTAGCTGTGGTCACAGTAACAATGATCCTGTCCTCATTTCTCTAACAAGCTCCCAGTGGAGTTGAAACGAGACAACCTGAGGAAGGGAGTCTCACTTGACACGCCTTTTTAATTTTTATTTTTAAATAGAGGTTTAAAGCCATTTCACTCATTCAAGTTCAGGATGCTATTATCATTCATTTGCTTGGATGTAGGACCAGGCTGTCATTGCATAACTGCCAGGAAAAGAAAAAAACCAAACAAGCAGCAGCAACACTCATAGCCCGCCTTCCTTCCGCACTCCTCCAAGCGAGTCTGCCAGGAATTGTATTGACCAAGGCATTGTATTATCCTCGCCCTGTTTTCACCCCAGGTCTTACTGTACCCTATAATATTTAGAGGTCGAATTATTATTTGAATGGGAGAGATTTCTAGCAGAGCTGAACACTCTAGGAGCCAGGAAGGGACCTGCCACTCTTGCTGTGTTTTATTTCCTAGGACCTCAGGGGCGAGAACAACCTCCAATGACACTAGAAGTTTCCCAACTTACATTCATTAGTGAAAATCATTCATCTCTTATCATGCTTAATATTAAGCACCTTCTTCAGCCTAGGGTCATCCTATTTCTCTAGGAGAATAATAGAGATATTCAGAAGCCCATCAGCATCACAAACATGAGTGTCAAAATCCCTATGAAATCTTCCATTTAAATTGTGTGGAGGCTTCTCCATGGAGATGAGGCTTTCATTTTTTCGCAGGTGCTCCGAGCAGTTTGCAGTCGCGCTCAGGAAGCCCTGGGCGGCAGCCCCAGCCCCGCAGGATGGGAGCTCCTCCATGGCAGGATGTTTACATAGTAAGTCAAAAGGCACCGAGTTACCATGTGGGAAACTCCGCTCTCTCTCCAGTCCAAGATAACCACCCTGCTGGGCCAATGCCGAGGAGCACTTGCAATGGCTCTTGGCACCGCTACTCCTCAAAGCCCCTGGGGAAGCGGGGATTAACGCGGGGGCGGCGGGAGGCGCTCCGCACCGTCCCCTCCGGCAGGTAAGCGGAGGGCAGAACCACGCCGCGGCCACCCCCGCGTCGCCGGCATGCCCACGGCAGGACACCGCACGCCCCGAGCCCAGCGTGAAGGGCATCGCAGCGCTCCGACCCTGCGCGGGGGGCTTACCTTCCGCACCCCGCCGAAGCCGTGCTCCGCCGCTACCCGCTCGGCCTCCGCCTGGCCCCCGTCATGCAGCTCCACCAAGAAATGGTTGGTGTAGACGGCTCCGCGGGCCGGGGCGCCGAGGAAGTGCAGGAGGAGGAGGAGGAGGAGG
>VYZT01061400.1:63701-77992 GCA_013400735.1 Pomatostomus ruficeps
AGCTGCTCACAGGGTCGTCAGCAACCTGTCCCCATCCCTCCTTTTGCAAAAGCAAAGGGACATGGAGGTGGTCAAGCAGTCCTAGGACAAAGCCAGAGGAAAACCTCAGGCCCAGGGCTCCTCACTCTGCACTGACTCCCAGTCTATACAGCCAGGAACACACAGGTGTCCAGGCTCCCTGAGCAATCTCCAGTTTGCAGGGGATCACAGGCAGGAAAGTATTTGGGCTTTCCCTGTGCTGAGACAGCCAAGGATTGAGTGTTCCATGCACTGGTGGGATTGCAGAGGTAACAGCACCTAAAAAGAATGGGAGCTCGGTTTGTAAATAATCTACCATCTGCAAAACTCAGATTGGAAAGGAACAGTACAGATTATGCAAGTTTATGGCAAAGTATAGTTGAGCTTGTTCCTACAGATGAATCTGCAAATTAGTCATACCAAAGGTTAATCCTTTGATGGATCCCTGAATGATCCACTGGGAAAAACTTGGGGCACTGAAAAGCACAAAAACTTAGTATCACCTTTAAAACAAACAAAATTATAGATTTACTGTAATCTGTTCTGCAAATGGTTAAATGGAGTACAGACATTAGACAAATCAGGGAAAACAAAGGAAAACATCAGAGATCACAAATTAGACTCTTTTTCCATTATCCTAAAATGCTTTAGAGAATGGCAGAAGAGCTGACCGCATGATTATGAATCCAAATGAACATTGGTTTGTCATGACAAATTATTGATTTCCTTCCTCTGGATAAAAGAAATCCCTGTTCAAACAGAAAGGAAATGGCAACTTGAGGCCTAATCAACAGAAGTGCTGTAAATGAATGACTGATGTTGAAAAAAATCAAACGTGAAGAAAAGGTAAAACATGAGAAATGGCACAGTAGAGAAGGAAAACAGTTTAACAGTCTCATTAAGAGACTATGACGACAGAATTCAGCTTTTAGGTGTTTGTTCTAAGCAGAGACAACTATTAAAAACAACTTTATGTATTATATCTCTAAGCCAAGTTGTTTTCATCAATAGTCAGCAACACTTCTCTTTACATTATCTTTCCCAGTTTAAAAGCAGATCCTGATGCATCTTGCGTTTCCAGGTAACTTGGGGCCTGTGAACTCCTGGATCAGTAATACCTACTGGTGACTGCTTGACAGCCAATGGAGGCCCTACTGGGTTCCATCCACAGCTGTTCCTTGGTATCAGAAACAAAAGGAAAATAAAAGCAGGGGAAGGGCATTTTCTCTACTTTAAATTCCTGTATATAGGTTTTGGTTTCCCCAGAGGTCTTCCCTCAGTTAACACACCTCTTTTTATTTTGTCACCAGTCCATAGAAAGAGGAACATGAATAACAAAGGCAATGGAGCAGCTTTCCTGGCTCCCCCTAACCATCAAGGCAAGATCCTGCACACATTCATATGAAATGAGGATCATAACAGAGGTCTGGGTGAGGGGTGTGACTAAGTCATTCACTGTGCATATTCTGACAGCCCTACTGCTGCCTTGACAGTTCTGTTCTGCTAGCTGATGCCACTAAAGGGACATTGCCAACAAGGGAGCACCCACTGTCTATAGCTTGTAAACCTCACAATGATAAACTCTGATGGCTTTGTCTATGTGATGTTAAAAATATTTTTAAAAAATTTAAAAATATTAGTTTAGGAAAGACTGGTTTAAAAAGTTAAATCTAAATAACACCAAGAAAAGGAAACTCCATCAAAAGTCGTAATTTAAAGAAAAATAGTCATTATGTTGATGACTACAAAAGGTTTAAGACCAGACTACCGGGATTTCTAACCTAGCACTTTATGTTAACTGTAGGGCTTATTGGCATTAATTCTTGCATCTGGTCTGTAGTCCTTTTTTTCCTTAACATACAGATGTTGAATTAATAATCAAGACTGATCTATTACAGCCACTGGGGAAATGCTCCAGTGACTGCTTACAGTCATTTGTAAAAAGTTATAACTCTGCTTCTCTTTAAAAAGCTGATCAGTCCTACATTGACTTCTAGGTTTTGTTCTTATTATGAATTTTTTTTGTGGAACTGCTGAACTATTATTTTCTCCAGATATGTTTTAAGGTTGTGATGATAAAGACAGAGTTAACACTCCCTTGAACGTCTTCCTGTAAGGCATATTTTCCATCCCTTCAACTGTTCCCATAAATCTTTTTACTCCTTGAATTGTGAACTGTAGCTGCATCAGATTTTTTTTCAGCAGAGGTCAGGCCAGTGTTAAATGGATGTTACATCACAATTCTATTCTTACTGGGTACCCATTCTTTCACCAGCTGAGGATTTCATTCAGCCTTCATGCTGCCATGTCTCCCTGATGTGCAGCAGTGCTCATGCTGACTTGCACACCTCTCATTGTCCCTGAGCTCTCTTCAGACCTGCTGCTCTCTAGGTCATGTTATTGTATCCCATATGGCCAACAATCTTTGTACCTAAATATTTATTACACTCTTTGGTCAAAATACACATAATTTACCCGCATGGAGCTTTCCAAGCAATCCAGATCACTCAGCACTCATCTCTTTTATACTTTATGGCTTTCTTCTTTAACCTATTCACTTTATCAGTAATGAGTTTATATTGATATACTGGATTAGCAAGGTCTTACAGAGATAATTTCTTGGCCCCAGTCCTTGGGAACCTCTGCAGAATCAAATAAACTCCAGCAATGATTCCCAGTTTTTAATTATACTTAAGAACCTAGCATTTAATCGGTTTTTAGTCTGTGTCATAAAGGCCATTTTGATTTTTGTATCCTATTTATTTACTGACATGTCACACAATATTAAGAGTCTCCCAGACACAAGCAATGTCATAGATACAATGGATCAAAAAAACCTACAATTGTTTTTCAGTTTCATCAGATAGTCCAGTAAAAGAGACTAAGGTTCGCCCAGAAATTCTGGCTCATCTAACAGAAGGCAAATAAACAACAATACTATCCTTACCAGTCAAAACTACAACAGTGCTTAAAAAACCAATATAAAATTAGTTTAACAATTCCTGTTCCCAAATGGATTGCTGACTACATTTTTAAACAACCATTAAATTGCTACAATTGTTTTACAAGTAATTGGCATTCACTATGAGGTCAATGAAGTACTAACTCTCAAGGAGATGTTTCTTACCCTGGGGACTGCACAGGATGGTGCCATGCCAAGAGACCAGTATGTCAGAGGAAGTTGCAAGAACTCATTTCCTTGCTGTGGAAGTAAACAGTCCTAAGCCCAAGATTTACATTGCTTTCATCCTTAATCATTCATCCTAGCAGATGCATGAGAAGTAGTGTTCTGAAGAGCTGGAAACAGCACATTGCAATAATTAAATTTTGTGTTCTGAGAGAGCAAAACACATAAGCATCCTTTGGCACAACTCTGAGTCTCCCTTAAAACTATCTTTCTGAAGCTGTGAAGTGAGCATATATGCTTTAAGTGGACTCTGGAGCAGGCTCAAAGATAATACCTACATTTAGAGGAACAGAAATAGGATTAAAAAGGTTTGAGGAGAGATTTCCAAAGAAAGGAATTGGATGCATAGTTAAAAAGACCGCAGTTGAAAGAATGTGAAAAAGTCTCATTTGACAATTTCAAGGACAGAGAATGAACAGACCTATTTGAAGAAAATCAAGAGTTAGAGAATATAGAAGACTATAAAGCTTATATTGTCCGTGTATCAAGAATACAGGAGAACATGTGTAACTGAATGTACAGAAGGAAAAGAATAGAGTGAAATGCTATGAGAAACTGCCACAGAAGTTGAGCTGAAAAACCCCCTGCTGAGTTGTCCCACTACAGCTACAGGATCAAAGTTACTTCAGGATTCTAGAAGCTTTACATCTGTCTGTCAGCATTGCTGTGGATCATCTTATGACACTGTGTATAAAAGCAAGTTTTAATTGACTTGTTTTGATAATGAGCAGCACAAGTATGAGCAAAGCAAAGCTGAAACCATGTAAATGAGTTCAGAGAGAGCACAGCTACAATCGGTGCACTTTGGGCTGATTTGGTAATCAGCCATGACTGTCTTAAAGAGGATTTTCATAAAACGCATCTAGGCTACTTTAGTACAATGATGAAAAGATGGATGTATGAGTTACCACAGCAAAGCCAAGCATGATGAAGCCAAGCAACAACAGTGTTTCTGTATGGAGGTTCTAGATTAAAGATCTTGGGATATATTTATTTTAGATAACTTCAAGATCATTTTTCATATTTAAAAATACTTTCCTGACCATTTTCATTGTTTTATACTATCAGAATATTTTATTACTGTTACCGCTATATTAACAATGGCAGCATTATTTATGAGCGCATGGCTCCTGATCTGTTGCATGTTATGTTAAATGTTGCTAGTGAAGAGAGAGGGCTACAGCAGGGACTCCTGTATCTAAGATATGTGAGCCCAGGAAGACTGCCAGTTACCAGGCACAGGAATTATGACCAAGAATAAAATATTTTGTGCCATTACTGTGTGAAACTGCATGGATCTTTCCAAGTTAAAAGACATTTGGAAACTGGGAGCCTATTCCACAGCTTCTAGTTACATAAACTTGAAGTTGCAGGCAGAATCTTTTCAATACACATTTATCTATACAAGTGTTACACTGCCAAGTGCCAGAGTGAATATGTACTAATTTAGTGACATGATAATGCAGATAGTAAAGAGTGTGGTTTTCAGCATCCATTGCCTGCAGGCCAGCAGGGCTGTGCAAAGAGAACAGGAGAAGGAAAGGTGTAATTACATCTTCAAGCAGTTTGGGTTTTCTTTGATTTATTACTTCCAGACACAGGGAACAGAGGAGCTGTTAAGCAACATGGTACCTGACAGGAAAGTGAAAACTATTGGGATAACTAATGAATGTAATCTCCTACACTTACTTAATGAGGGTACAATACAAAATGAACAGAAAGAAATAGCTCACATGTAAAATATACATTTACAAAACAGAAAAATAAAGCCCCTGAAAGAAGGGTTTGAGGTTAGGCCCATGCTGAAAGTCTCAAGAGACTATGACATGTACATGTCTGTTTGCTAAATGGGAATATGATTATCCATGCACAGAAGTTGTTTCCTGAATCTGACTCTTAGCCACTGCTTAATATCCACATAGACAAATGTTTGGCTTAGGCAGCTATGGCAGAGAGGTACTAAAAGTAATGAAAATATCTGGTTCATTTATATTAAAAGGATATGCTTGCTGCTTTTTCCAGACTTGTTTGCTTTTTATGCTACTGAGTTCTTTGCTGAAGACTGTCTGTCTGGAAAAATCATGTCTGGGCTAATGATCTTAGAGAACTAGAATTGCTCAGCAGAGTCAGTTTGGAGCAGATGGTCTCAGTGACATTTTAGAAGATAACAATGGGCGAGAGAAAGCTTCTAAGCAAGACCTGGAAATACTAGCATAAAAAGTAGCCAAAACAAAACCAAAAGCCAACAACAGACTTAAGGGGAAAGGGTACAAGAAAGCTAAGGTAAAAAGATGTCTGTCAACCATGGGAATGATTGGGCCAAAGGAAAATGACTGGATTTGTGGAGTTAGGGACAGAGGTCACACATTCAAAAAAAAAATATTGAAAAGTGGAATTCAAAACAAAACATCAAAATATCCAGAAAGTTGATCTCCAAGAAGTCCACCCACACAGGTGATGAAATTTTCATCAATTACTAACTAATCTAACTGTTTGCCTCGGGAAGCTCCCAACTGTGTCTCAAGTTAATTACAGAAAGGCTGGGGAATAGAATGCAGTAATTACAGTTTGTTCAACTTTCTGAGCCCTTGCAACTGTTCATGTCTTTGACAGAGAGAAATGGGTGACAACATACAGGTGGGGCATAAATAATAATGAGCTCTTCAACTTTGGTAGAACACTAAGAGTGAACTCAACAAACAACAAAACAAAACAGCTGTTCTCAAAAATGCAATTTATTGCAATCATAACTCATATGTGGTGTTGATGTTTCATGACAATTTTTTGGGGTGTTTGATTCCTAATAAAAAAATGTTGAAATATCTTGTGTTTACTGTTTCCTTTTCATTTTAGATTTCATTCATTCAAATATGTTATGCTCCCCACAGAAGGTTTGATAATTTTTATCTTAGCAGTTAGCAATCATCTATATGAAACAAAGATATATTTATAGAATTTTTTTTAACTTCCATGCATTAAAATCTCAGGCTTTGCTTCCACCCAAAAATAACAACTCAGTAAAGAATTCATAATCCATTTTTTAGCACTTGATTTTAAAGAGAAACCAAGAGGAATGATCACAGAAAAATAACTTACAAAGGCAAGATTGAAAATAAAGTAAGTTGTTGCCATCTGAGCTGAAAGCTCTCTATGAGTAGACTTTACTTTGCGTCCATAAATTAGAGACGTGGCACCATATATCCAGACAAATATAGGTTTCTTTCAAGTTTATCTTTGAGATTTCAAGTTTCTAAAAGGCAAACTAAACTCTTCCACTACTAACTTTGTTCTGCTTGTTGATAGGAAAATAAACATACCAAGACTTCTTTGTATAAATAACCTTTTGCTGGAACTTTAAAAATTTCTGTATTTTCTATTGTGAATTAAAGCCTTGCAGCCCATAGAAAAGTACAGGCAAAGAGAAGTACATGCTCTTCACCATCTCTGCTGGGCTGCTTTGATCACCTTTCTTATAATTCAGCTGCCAAGTACTACTGGAGTTAAGGTGCGTGGTTAATGACTCAGGTGAATTAGTCTGTGATCTTCCCAGTACCAATTTCACAAACCTGCAGTTCACCTCCCACCCTGGCAAAGAAGGCAGACCAGCAGCTATTCCCTCATGTCAGCAGGAATTAAAATAAAATCCACAAAGTAGCTTAAAGCATCACACCAGAATATCAGTTCTAAATTAATAGATGTTTACCCCTGTTAAGATTAATTTGCTTCAGGATCTCTGCATAGCTACCTTTCCAGTTTTGTCATATTTGGGTGCCTCGTTCCCAGGCTCTGCCTAAAAGCCTTTTCCTTGAAACCAGTGGTGTTTTTACACTCCTGGTAGGAAGGCACTGGAGCTGGAATGCAGGTACACCCTAAAAACCGTGAAACAAAGCAGAGAGAATGCTGCGGACAGTCTACTAAAGATACTGCCTTGGGAATGAGGACTGTCAGTGTGCCACGTCCCAGCATGTTAGGATTGAGGTTAGGCGTCCACCACCCACCAGCCCAGCCCTCTGTCGCCAGTTGTGCCACAAAAAGCTGTTTGCTAGAGGCCACAGCTGATGCAGAAGAAACAAGTTAGCAATGGGAAAGGCATAGGGAGAAATGAAAACTTTGCTTTTTCCTTTCATCTCTCATGCATCTGGTGTAATGATTACTGAGACTGTTTGAACAAAGGAACCTCATTCCACACAGAGGTTCAGAAGTGTTTGTGCTGTAGACAAGAGCAATAAACAACCTTTTGTAAAGAAAAATTGAGGATTTTCTAAAAGGCAGGCCATACAAAGCCCACTAAAATTCACTGTGAGATGGATAACAAAGTCTATTCTTTGAAATTCTCCTCTGGCAGAAATCATTTTGTCTGGATTTCTGGCATGAAACCAAACATATATATTCCTCCACCTTTGTTTCTGTAGTGCCATCCTTTTCCAAATCATTAAGTGTTTGCATATTGTCACACTAAGCAGTATTATGGTTTCCTAAACAAGTCACCAAAAAGCCACTACACATTCTGAATTTAAAAAGCCAATTCTGAGTAAGGAAAAAAAGGAAAAAAAACTAACAAATAAATCACTAGGAAAAACAGATGACTTCTCCCCTAAACTCCTCTCCTATCATCATTCTGTTCACAGAGAAATGCATTACCTGTTACTACTTCTGCTGTGAGATAACTATAATGAATACCACAAAAGCATGTGCAGGCTGTGCTCAAGAGTTCATTTCAAAACCACTACAAGAACCTGGTATTTGGCTACATCGTTGTTTCATTGTAGAAAATAAAGAAGCCTCAAGGAGCAGATGAGAATGTATATCTTCAATAAACATCTTAGTATGGGAAAACTGAAATTTAGTTTACTGTATTTTGGTTTGGGCATCGTTTTGGTTTTGTTTTTACTTTGCTACATGATCAGATTTCAAAAAGTGAAAACCTATTTTCCATCAGAACAACCATACTGGCTTCAAGCTGGGGGGCCTTTCAAGAAACTTCTCAATAATTTTTAGTTCCTTGCAATCATTATCTCTTGATGGGAGCAGAGCTGCATCAGTGTTCAGAGGGAAGACTTGCTAGTCAGCAAATTCTCCATTTGAATTTTAGCTCAGAGAAGAGAGTACAACAGTACCAAATAAGGAGGAGAGACTGAAGGCTCATTTGAAACAGTGCCAAACTCAAGGCAAAGGAATTTAAATGGGAAAGGAAAGAAAAGGTCTGGTCTTTAAGACAGGTTTCCTTTGTATGCATTTCTTGCCCATTATATATGATAGGATACTGATCTTGACAGAGCCATGGACCACTATTTTTAAAAAATGAAAGAGAGAGAGAATCTGGCTCCCCGAATGCACATTGCTGTTTTGCCCAAAGGCTTGTTTTGACAGGTTCTTTTAGTCATATCCTGTTCAGGTTACTCTCAGGAACCATCTCTATGAAATATGGTGATGTCTTCCATGAAGAAAAAAAGCAGAAAGATCACCAACATCATGAAAGGCATCATGAGACAAAAATAGTCTCAGTGGGAAATATTATCAATTCTGTCTTCTTATGGAAGTGCATAATGTAAAACAGACCTAATAATTTTTGGTTATTAAAGAATCACAGTAATGCATCGTAGATATTGAATACCTGTTTGTATGACCAGAAAATACAAAAATGAAAAGAAATTTTTTTAAAAAAAAAAAAAAGGAAACAACTAGAAAAATGAGCACTGGAAAAAGAAAAGCCTGCAATGTTCTATTTCCTATGCAACAACCATGGATCTTATCAAATCATTGTATCTTTGTATAGACTCCTCTGTGTGATCACTGTCAAAATGTGGGACAAAGTACATCCTTATATTGAACTGGTATAGGCTGAACAACGCTGAAAAAAAGGATTTTTTTTAATAAGGAACAGATGGTCACCTTATTCAAGCAGCTGTTGGGGGGGGGAAACATGATTCACAATCAGGCATCAAAGGCTAAAAATGGTCAAATTCAGATGCACACCCTCCTGCTAAGTAGTGGTATCAGCATCCAGCCACTAACTGATATAAGACAGGAGAAGTGAGGTGAGAGGATTCCTCCTGGTCCGCTCTGCCTGCTGCTCTTGGTGGGATATGAGCCATACTTGCAAATCTGGTGCTGTGTAAATTCTCTAACTATGCCTCAAGGTGGTTTTTTGATGTCCATGTTTAATGCTAACAAGTGGAATTGCCAAAAAAGTAAAGAAATAGACAATGTACAGTCTGCAAAAATTTAAATTTATTTATTTCAGGAGATTTAATTTTATCACTAGGTGGCATTGCTCTAAGTCTTTCAGTGCCTCTCTCCTGAGTTCTTTCCTGCATAGGTAAAGCTCTAACAGCTGGTGAAATACACAGGCTTCACTGAGGTGGCACCAGCCATGCTGCTCAAAAAGATCGCAACACGTCAGGCAATCTATACAATAAGAGATTTTGTTATGACTTCGGTCTCAACTCTTCTGTTTACTACTGTATAAATAAGCACAGTTAATAACCAGATGTTCAGCTTCTCCAGCTGAAAAATCTCAGCCTACCTCAAAGCTTCTATAAAACAACCCCAGCACCCTCTGGTGTTCCTCCCCTTCACAGTCACTCTCAAAAATCTTTCTACCAGGGAAAACACAGTGGATTATTGCTCATCTTCATGTGTCGTACAACAGCTGTAAAACCAGGGCTTTTTATCAATTCACTGCACTACTGGATTGACTCATTGGCCTGTGGAATTTGAAAAATATTTTTTAAAGTTCTTTTCTTTTTTTTTTTTACTAGAACTATTGAATTTCATGTGAAAGCCATTAATGAAAAGTCTAGCAGCATAAGAGGAGTAAAAAGCATGAACCTTTGCATTATCTCTAAACATGAACATTTACATTATCTCTAAATATGAATAAAGTTTTCAAGGGCATGGAAATTGCACAGGCCCTCAAACCTCCATTTTCAAACAACCTTAGCAAAATGTGTCCCTAATCCAATTTTGAAAACTACTGAAATCTCTTTCTGACTTCACCAACCAAATCTTAGGTACTATGTCTGAGGCTTATGACCCAATGTACAGTGGTACCATATCCCAAGGAGGGTTTAAAGCTTCAAGGAGATAAAGTTTAACCAAGTCCAGAAATGCAATGCTGAAATCCCCTAGCTTGTAATCACCTAAAGCATAGACTGGGTAAAAAGACTGTTTATGGACTTCCTATTCAGGAGTCATTGGATAAGAAATAAAGCAGGATCTTGGAAAAGTGACTAGAGCCTAGAACTCCTCACTCTCAGCTGAAGACCTCAGGCACCAGATAAATCATGATTCGTCCACTTTTACCTTTTCAAGAGGACAAATGAGGACATTCAGCACCTCAGACAAGAAATTCCTGCATGTTTTCTATCTTAACTGCCTCAGCTTCCCTTCCATTGCTAGATTTTCTCTTCCTTTCCAAGACAAATCATTTAGCAAAATGTACTCTGAGGCCTGGGTTACACTGTCTGCTTTATTGATTTGACAGGCTGATTTGTATTTGACTCTGTTTCAACAAGTCAACTACGTTAAATCAGCAGCAGTGACCCTTCCCATTTTCCTGAGCTACACCAAGAAGTCAGAACAGCACTGTGACCAGTGATGCTTCACTCAGGTTTTCAACAGATTTTATCCTCGGAATGAGGTGATTTATAACACTCAACATCACTGAGTTTTAGGAGAAATACCTGCAAGCTTCTTATAAGTGGTTTCAGGGCAAAGACAGAGTGCTGTTTAGTAGAGGAAAACAAGACAGTCAAACAAAAAGTAGCTATTTTCATTTTCAATACTCCACAGAGTTAATTTCCAAAAGTGAAAGACTTGATATAAAACAACCTTTGTCTCTTTTACATTCTTCCTTATGTGCCCTCTTGTCGCACTGTATGGACACAAAGAAAACACACGTAGCCGACCAGGTCGAGGAGCCAGAAGAGAGAGAGCCAAAAGACAGAGGGCAGAACCCTCTGACCTTTATTTATATGTTCTTAGAAATCACCGTGGATTGGAGGTAGAAATTACTACCCTTCAATCACACTGGTCGAAGGAAAAATCCATCACATGTCTCTGCCTAGGAGAATGGAATGAAAACAACAAGGACAGTTAGCAAAAACATGGCTATGTTTACAACAGCATGCGTGAGAAAGTACTACAGCAAAGAGAAATATTGAAGAACTGCAAAACTCAGGACAACACCCTCTCACTCCAACAAGCATGCACACAAGCATCTCCAGCTCTGAGGGGCAAGACAGCCTCACAGAGGGGGTTCAAGGAGGCTTTCCCCGCTGTCTGATCCCATACAGCTTTAGCTTCATTCACCAGGTTCTCCAGCAATTGCTTCAAGTCTTTGTAACTGGGTAGGTGGAACTGTTACATCAGATTTATAACACTCATCTGTCCAAAGCATTTGAGGTCTAGGGATAAAAACAGCTTAGCACTAATGGTAACTATTGTCTCTATTCTACAAAGGTCTTGAATACATACTGGGATAAAAAAAAGAAATAAACGTTTCAGCTCTTTAACTGAATCAGTTTAGAAACAGTTTAGGTAAAAATCAGTGGACTTCCCTTATTGTGGCTTTTGTGAAAATGTATGTAAAACAGTTTCTGAACCCTTTAGAAGGAGCAGGAAGGACTGTGTGCCGTGTTCTCAGCTCAAGGTGCATGGCACAATGGCAGCGTGCTTCTTGCCTGAGAGATACCACTGATGTCCTGATACAACAATCCTCCTCTCTCCCTTTTTTACTGAAACAAATTCATTGATAGGTACAGCTCGGAAACAGGCCCTCCTTCATGGAGGGCATGGGGTTTTATTTGTTTAGGGATTTTTGTTGTTGTTTTTTGCTTTTCCCTTCCATTCAATCATGTAAAAGACAGCCGCCAATTAACATCTCATTTCCACTCCTCCTACCTTGCAAGTACCATTTCTTCCTGAAGTAGCCCAGTGCAGATGGACTCGTGTCATTCATTTGTCCATACTTTGAAAATCACACATTGAATCACCATGGTTAAGGAGTGACTATCACAGCTTGGCACTGGTATATTGACATGGGTTAAGTGTACCCATCATATCCTTGGGAGATAATTAAGAAGTCTGTTAATAATCTTAAAACTGAACAGTGATTGTTAGCAATATATTAGTCATCTTAATAAAACTACCCACGTATCCATGATAAATGATGGTCCTCACAAAAGGATTTATAAAAGAAAACCTATGTGGTGATTGTATGCCCTCAAAGGGAAGTGGTTAAAACACATGAACTCAGAGACTGAGTTCCCTCAATTCCAGTGTGACATTCACCTACAAAATGGGGACATATATATAAATTAGGGATATCTAATTTAATCAGGCACCCAGTATTGAAACACTTGCATTAAAGTTTATGAGGAAACACAAACTGCCACATTGGTTCTCTCCAGAAGCACCTGACTGGAGTCTACAAGGATTCTATTATTTTGGCAGAGAAACAAACTTCTCCTTCTCAAGAACAGAGTATTCTTATTTATCCTTGGCTTTTCCAGCTGCCTGTTTAAGGTCTGGCATTTCTTTTCTCAGGAAGCTTTAGTCTCAGGATTCCTTTAGTTT
Source organism: Pomatostomus ruficeps (assembly GCA_013400735.1). Lineage (NCBI taxonomy): Eukaryota > Metazoa > Chordata > Aves > Passeriformes > Timaliidae > Pomatostomus > Pomatostomus ruficeps. Next base: position 76,486 of record VYZT01061400.1, read on the forward strand.
CTGTAGCATTCCTCATGAGAGTCTCAACAGGGCTGAGCATTGAAAGGAAAGGTCACCAGTAAATCAAAGCAGGAGTGGGCTGTGAGCTGACACTCACAACAGCAGGAGAAGGATGTCTTTGTGGCTACAGACACATGGGCTTATTGCAGCTTTCTTGACCTCCAAGGATTTGACTGAGATGTCAGATCTGAATTTCTTTATTGAATGTACAAAGTGAGGAGGGAGAATGACATCTGGAAAGAAGGCATAAAAACAAAATCGTAGGAATTACTCACAGATGTCTAAGGGAAATTATATCTTAAAATCAGTGTTTGTTGCAAAGTTAAAGAGCATCTGAAATTGAAGTATTTATTAGCTATTTTTCTACTGATAGTCTTTGATAGTTGTTAGTTACCTAACATTTCTGTCAAAATCAGGCTTTCTCTGTAGACAAGAATTTCATGAGTTACAGTGGGAATATTTGGACTAACATAAATAATTCTGGTCACTCAGGTTCAAGAAAGATTGAGATTGCTGCAGGTATTTAAAAAACCCAATGAAGACAGTCATGGGAGCCAAGAATCATTCAACCAACCAAAACAAAAGAGAAGGGATAGGGCCGCTCTGAAAAACATGATCACAGACTCACACATCTAAGGGAAAGCACTGACAAAGAAGGGGCATTTAATACTAGGCACATTATTGTTATAAAAACATATCCCTCTGGCAGGATAACACCTGTACTTTTTGTACTTGACTTTACCAGTTTTGACTACATTAAACCAAGGACTACTGAAGGCAAAAATCCAAAAGCATATGTCAAGAATACCTTGACCTGGTCTTCTCTACAAAATAGTACAGGAGACCTTGATCCAAACATGACATCTCGGGTCCTAGTTGTACCTTGAGGGTCTCTTTGGGAAAGGATGGAGGTTTCAGAGCCTCCCTAAAGAAGAAACTGAGCTGCAGCTCTCCTTCTGAACTGCCTGGGATCAGTCAGGATCCATGTGGTGGTCGTCTCCTTTCTTGGAGCCCAGGGGTGTCTGAAAGATACAATAGTTTTAAGGGCTCAGGAAGCTTCAGCCCTGCTCCCACTTGGATGTGGCAAGGGTAATTACAGGCTACCAGTTGGGCCCTACATGCTGCCCAGGAAAATGTAGAGCTGGAATTAATTAAGAAAAAGTGGTAAATGTGCCTGCAGAAAGAATGTATGAGACTGAGGGAAAGGAAAAGCAAGAAGAGAAGGCAATGGGAATGCAGAAGAGAATGAAGGAGGCAAAGAAGTGAAAGATTGATAAACCAATGAAAATTTTGAAAAGAAAAAATGTTTGGAAAGAGACACATGGAGAAGAGATGGGGCAAAAATATGTGCAAAGCCTGTGTGAGAAAGCCGCTGCTAGAAACTGCTATGGGAAATTTAAAAACTGAGCAAATGTGTGAACAAGATGCATATTTCTGTCATGGCAAACGAGAAGCCTCCTGTTTGCCTCCTTCCAGGCAGTTTCCCTGCAACAGTTTCCACTTCTGG